>JAPMOR010081792.1:527453-537572 GCA_026543865.1 Argiope aurantia
ATCCGACCCAAAGATGTTAAACTTACTTTCATCTGCAAATAAGACACGATTCCAATAGCTCTCTGGCTGGTTTATCATAGATTTGGCAAATTTAAGTCTAGCAATTCTGTTCTTCTGACTTACAAAGAATTTTCTTCGTGCAGAACGGCCATGTATACCAGCATTCCGAAGAATTCTACGAATAGTTTCACAGGAAATAGAAGTTCCATTTGCTTCATTATATTGTGAAGTAAACTTTATTGCACTCAGACGTGGATTTTTTAGAAATTTACTCACAATATTTCTTTGACTTCTAGCTGACAGAATTTGAGGGCGACCATTACGAGGCTTGTTTGCAATCCTTTTTCCCTCTCTGTAACGTTTTATTATGCTTTGCACCGTTGAATGAGGTAGATTAGTTATAGTTGCAATGCCTCTAATTGATTTTCCAGCTTTAAAATGAAATATAATTAATTTTCGTACGTCTAAACTCGTTTCTTTACGAATGCGCGTCATATCTAAGAATAAAGTAAATAGAATAAATAATTGTGATATTAAATACTGAAATCAAACGATTTTAGTGTATTTTTCAATTAGAAAAAAAATAAGCCGCAAAAGATATTTTTATGATGAATTTAAATAAATAATGTTTGGATGTACGAAGACTTTTGTGTTCTAATTTTGTGACATTTTATATTTATTTATTTTTTAGAACAATACTACTTGATTTTTTATAAAAATATTTGTTCAGTTTTATTAAAAACCATTTAAAGATGCTAATTACAAAAAACCAACTAATAAAATGCTTTATTAAGAAGTATAAAACACAATTTCTACAAATTTCTTTAGTATACGAACACTTTTGGGAGCCACTGTATATTGGAAAATAGTAGAGAAAGTGCGTAAGTAAAATAAAATTTTGGAAACGAAATTTTTAAAAAAATGCAAGATTGAAATTGCACATTTATTTTCTTATCTATAATGATATCATGCTCAAACAAAAATCGAATCAAATAATTGAAAAAAAGGATATGCTACAAAAGAGACAATAAAATTATAAAGATGTTATTATAAACGTCATTAAAATGAAAATTGCTTGAAACTCTGATTCAGTTGTTTCTGAAATATTACTTCATCATAAAAAATGTAATTTTCATGACTGTATATTGATTCAGTTTAAATTGATGATGAAAAATTTTCACACGTTCTATAAAATTGTTGATTTTACATGTGATATTAATAATTTTGAACTAAAACCATTCAGCAATATAATTTCAAACTAAAACTTTTCATTTTTGAAAAAAAAATGCCTTTTTTAAACCAAAAAATATAGTAAAGAAAAAAAAGCCAAACTGAAATTTTAAATTACTTTAAATGAATCTATATATTTAAAAAGATAAATTAAAGTATAATTCCTATACTATTCATATATATCTTTAGTCATTATGAAGAAGAAGAAAAGTGATGAAATTTTCAGGTTGATCAGTTTCAATTTTAAAATCAAATTATGTAAATAGGCACATCTGATTTCTTTTTCTCAATTTTTAATACAAATTTGCACATGAATTTAAAACATAGCACTTCCCAAATAGTAGCTGGTTATATTCTTAAGCTTTTAACTTATTATGAGAGATTTATTTACTGTTTCCCTGCATGTATACACACACACGCACACGTGTTCGATAATTAAAGGTATCAGTAGTTTATGGCATCTTCCCCGATTCAGCGAAAAGTCCAGAGGTAGATAACATTTCTTGCCTTTTTCTCTGAAATGTAAATCCATTGTTGGATCCATATATTAAGTCTTTTATAATAATGTACTTATTCTCATTGCACTTACTTTCTGACTCCACATTTGCTTTGATTGGTGCTCAAATTATTTATAGTTATAATCATTAAAAACGGTATAATCAACAATCAGCCTTAAAAAATTTCAATTTTGTACGGTCTAGAATTCATTTAAGTGTTTTAAAGAGACTAATATAATTTTTTCTAATACCAGAATTTTATTTTCGAAGTATAAATTTAATGATTTTTGTAGATGACTTAATTTGAAAAAAAAGTGTAACTGTAGTTGAAGGTTGAAGCAAAAATATAATTTTGGGATAGACTTTTTGTAAATTCTTTTGACTGCTAAAACTGCAAATAACTATAACCGTAGGTAGGTATATGTTCTTCTGCTACTACTCTAAAGCGATCTTTTTGAATTTATCTAGAATTTATTATATCTTTTTTCTATGCTTGCTGAATTTTTGTTTATGAGTGCACGTTGGAAAGATAAGCTATGTATACAAAAAAAAAAAAAAAAAAAACCTTTTTTTTTTTTACTAAATTAGGATTTAGCAAATAATCTTACATTTTAGAAATCCCATGCAGATATTCTAAACTTCTGTTTTATAAATATTGTTCTAATCATTCACAGAGGCCCAATATAATCAAACGAATACTACATTAAAATGAGTAATACAAGGTATCCAAGCATTCTTGAACATATTGCCAAATCATGCAAACGAATAATTAGGAATTATGGTATTTCTTCGATGATAAATATTGTTAACATGAATCATATAGCTTTATCTCACTTTATCATTGCTATTTCTCAAAATTCGATAGTCGGCTCTATGAATGATCAAATAATGATTTTACAACAAAATTAGTAGTGACAGTATGTGATTTTTAAAATAAAGTTCTTTAGATTTTTTTTTTTTGTGTGTGTAAGGTTTTGGAGAAATTGTGTGTATTAGATGTTTTGTGGTTATTTGCTGGGTTACAAGCAACTTATCATAGTTGATATTTAATCTCAAATGCTTGAAAAATGCATGGCATTAAATTGAGTATCACTAACACATACAATGCAGAATCAAAGGATGTCTCATTGAAATTTATTTGCCTTTGTAATTCTGGTGAAAGCATTTAAAGACATTTTGTAATATATTCTTGGGGCAGTTTGACCCTGGATGGTTCTTGGGCCATAAAATCCTACAACTTATTTACCTAAAGACGTTTTGTGTTTGTATCATATAATATGTATTTACATGATTTTTCTATTTGTCCATGAAATTTTGGACGAACCGTATATTTGTATCCTAAATTTGCATTTGGGTAATTTTTCTTATTTCTATTTATAAAGAGGAAAATATTCACTGTTTATCAATTCAGTGAAGAACAATAACTTGAACATTTCAAATGCTCACAAATGCGTGATGCCGTAGCATGAATGTTTACAGAATATATATGTATCTCAAGAAGAAAAAAAACAGGCTCTTAAAATATCTATTTCTAGTGACCGCATCTCCACTACTCTGTGATTATTCAGTCATAAATAAATATGTACTTTCACGAAAACAATGGTATGATAAGTGACCGCACAAGCTGGTTACTTCTGTGAGGTCAAATGAAACGATAGTTGGTTGTTTTCAATTTTAAATTCATTCAGCAGCGGTAATAAATAAAATTTTTGAATATCAGAAAAAGTGCAATAAATCTTGAGTTTAACAAATGGTTATAGTATAAGAGTCATAGTTATTTAAAAGCAATATGAAAATTAATGTGGCTGTGTTACTGTCGATTTCAATATCTTTTTACAATTGGATTTCCAAATTGCATCTAAAGTTTAGTGTGTCTAGGAGTCACAAAACGGATGAAGCAAAGCTTGAAGAAATTCTTGCCTGGCCGGGAGGAAAGACAGTAAACTTTAATTAGCTATGTTTTCGAATAATCGTTTGGAAAATAGATAATCTGAGTGTGATTAATAATTAAACTTATTTTACTCCAATACTTAGAGATTGTTAAGAAATCTCAACCACTTATGGTCTAATCAAATCGTACTTTGGTTTGGAAAAAATATATAATTACAATTTTAATCTCTTAGGTTGTCGAGTTGGCTATCTCAAATAGGTATCTAAATTTGTGCTTGAATATGTTACAGGATAAAGAAGAAGAAATGGCAGTCGAAACACCGGTTTTTCATGCTGAAATAAAAAGCAATTAATCTAAGAAGAAATGATTAAACTAAAAAATTGTAAGGTTGTAATAAAAAGCCCTACAGAATAAGATGTCGAATGTTAAGAAAACTTAAACAGATCAAGTAAACTTTTTTTAAAGTACAAATTTGGAAATGTATTTACAGGATGATTAGTAAATTCCTTTAAAATTCTTTTCAATAATGAAACAATGATTAACCTTTTAAATTCTCTTCAACCATGAAAAACTAAACTTGAACTCAATTTTACTACCTTGAAGATTTCAATATGGGCACAATAAGGACCAACCAAAAATTGATGAAGAAAAAAAGGATTTTGATGAATCAATTTTGAAGAAGCAGATAATGATTTCAAACTTTCAACAATGGTTTATTTTTTGTGAGCTATGATTACGGAATAAAAACACTCGCAGAATAAAAATATTTTAGAAGCATTACATTAAAATTTAAAATGAATTTTATAGAAATTTAGTGTGTTACCAAATAAATTTTAACTTCAAATGTACAACTTACAGAGTATAGATATTCATAATTTTAAAATTAGATATATAGGAAACCTTATAAAAAATTCACGTAAAATATTTTTTGATGCCAGAAAGATATTGACATTGCAATGAGCTTAATTTCAATCACTCTCTAAGTAAAGCTAAATGAACGATTTTCCACAAATTAATATTCTTTATCCTTCTAAATATTCAATAATAATATCAACTTTTATACACAGAAATCAATTACATAAATGCCATTTTATATTTATGAATTAAATAATATAAATTGCAAATAAATTAGATGTAAATAACAATTTTTATTATGTCATTTTTATTATTATTTGCACCAACAACATTAGACTTTTAAAATTATATGTTTAAAAAAAAGAATTAAAAGCATCCGGACACCTTTATGCTTCATTTATCCTGCAGATGTATCAATTACTAATATGAGGCGGCGCCATTTTTTGCTGCCATGACGCCTACTACATTATGAAAAAGGATCATTTAGTTTTTGAAAAGTTTCTACAGGAAATTGTCATTCTCGTAAAAGAATACTAGTACAGTAATGTTCATTTTCGGATTCTAAAATTCTCAGCGCTATTGCGCATGCTTCAAAAAGAATTTATTTCCTCAAAAAAAAAAAAGACTGAAAGGAAAATTGAAAGGAAGATATGTTTACTCAGATTATTGCACTCATTTTAATTTATTCTAAAATATTTTTGTACCTTCATTAATGTAATGATTTTTTTTCTTATTCTTTTAATTCATAGTTTTGTGCGAGCTATGTTAGCTTCAACTCAGTTATCTATTTTTTTCATAATCTTTATGTTTTATCTACTAATAATACTTTAAAATTATTTTTGTGAATTAAAAGCCATATATTTTTATTAAAAAGAATTAATTAATATAGATATTTGTTTTTACCAAATTTGTATTTTATGGAATTATTAGGTATTTGCATGTATTTTAACCAGCGACATCTATTGGTAAACATGCGAAGTACCTTATATAAACGACAATGATTTTGGGCTTTACGAATTTACTGTTACTTTACTGTTATCATTTTGAAAGTTTTCCATTTAGTATTATTGAGATATTCATAATACTATATAAAGATATGATATTGTATTGGGGTATAAAGACCCCAATCATGGAACGCTCCAAATTGCATTTTCGACATTCATTTTTTTTTTTTTTTTTGATTTTAAGAAATTTGCTACTGAAACCCATCAGACACTTTCAGAAAATAATGGCGATGCTGCTCCGTCATATTCCAATTGTCGGTTTTGATTTCAGCGATTTAAGAGTGGTGATTTTGATGTCAATGACAAAAAACGTGCCTAAAGGAGCAAAAAAAAAAAAAAATAATCGAAGACAAACAACTGCAAAACTTATTGGACAAAAATGGGAAAAGTTGTAGAAAATGATGGAAAATATTTTGATTGATATATATTGTGCCAATTTTTCTCAATAAATGCCTATTTAAAGTGAAAAAAATGTTCAAAATAGATGCAAGCACCTAATATTAATTTTTTTTATTATACAATTTTGATGTTCAGTTGCAATTTTGAGGGCAACCTTTAATTGAAAATTGTATTTTACTAACAGTAGATTTTGATTATGAATCCCCTGTTATTAAAAACCAGATGTTACTGGACTTCCTAGTTCGCTTTCATTTTTTTTTTTACTGGATTAATCTTTTTCTTCTTTTTTTTATACTATATACAAAACATATGATTCATCATCTAATAACTCTAAATTTTTGTTACACAAGATTAATCTTCTTTAAATAGGGAATTATCTTTCAATTTTTAAATCCGTATCATCTGATTACCACAATTCAAGATGTTCCTGAACACTATGGGAAAGACTGATTTTGGATACTTTTGACCTGAAACCGGAAATTCTGAAGTGTTCTGTCCTCCCGTGCTGACCAAAGCTTACCGCACGATTACATAACTCACGAAAAGAGAAAACTGCCGGAAATAGATCGCTGCTCTCCGAGCATCATTGCTTTTGTTCGGACGTTTCATATTTTTCTCAACTTTTTCTTATTCTTTGACTGGACAGTCCGTAGTCAGAACAGCGGCGAATAAACAAAATGGATGGGAGGTGGAATCCACCATGTAACGGCTCGCAAACAATGTGTTGCGTTACCGGTAGGAACGAACTTTAATTGCCAAATTCAACTGATGGGTCTCTTTAAAGCGAATGTAATTCTTTTTAATTCCGGAGGTCATGCGTGAAGAAGTTTTAGGGGAAGGGGACAATTGGAAGGCTTTCTTCTTTTTTAGAAAAATTCTTTTAGTATTTCTTTTCTTTTTTTTCTGTGTGCATTTCTATCGTATCACGCCAAGGTTGCAATCAATTTTTTCTTTCTTTTTTTATGTGTGTGTTCTTTTTTCTGAATAAATGGACACACTTATAATTTTGAAAAAAAATTGAATAGAATCATGTCAGTATCATAAAATATTAAAAAGATACCAGGAAAATTACAAGTAAAAAAAATCCTTTTTTTTTTTTTTTACTTTCTTGTATGCGTAGTATAGAGAAAGTATAGTAATCGTCGAATAAATTCGAAATCGAGATTTTGACGAATCTCCAGGTTTTAGACCTTCCTGAGTTCGAAAAACACATTTTTGGAAAATGTCTGTCTATCTGCGACAAAGATAATTTAGAACCGCTTTGGGCTAGTCGGTTGAAATTTGGTATGCGGTCTTTACACCAAATTTGTAGATTTCTATCAGATTTTCAGCAAAATCCGTTGGGAGAAAGTCTGTCTATCCAGCTCTTCGAATATAATATAATATTATATTTACAAAATGATGAGAGCTAGATGGATGAAATTTAATACACAGATTTAACATCTTTAGTATAGATGACCACCAAATTTTGAGCAAAATCCAACAAGGGATTGATCGTCTGTCTGTCTGTACTTTCAGAAACATATAAACGCGATAACTCAAAATGCAATGAGTTAAATTTATTAAATTTGGTATGGGATTTTGTGACTACAAATATAGCTTTTTAACAAATTATTGTTTCAATCAATTCGGGAAATTTGATTGCATTTAAAATAGATTCAATTTTCGAATGCTATTAAACACATGCCAGGGCTTAATCGCCAAATAACTCGCCAAGGATATCACGGCAGACTCCATAAAAATGCTAAATTCACGACAAAGTTTAATATTTTATGACAATTGTACACCAATGCTATGCAAGGCATTCTCTTGAATAAAACCTTTATTAGAGAGTATGCGAGAAAATTTTGGGGAGACCACTTACGGTGGTTTATCTTGAGCAATGCTCGATACATTAGCTAACATTATTTATATATCCGGACTTAATAACATTCCCACCTTTCATTAATAAATTATTTAAAATTCAGAACTCTTGCCTAACATTAGATTCTTATATTTCAATTTATCACACGACACAGAAATGGCGCCATGTGCTCATTTGGGTTTTCGCTAGCTACGAAAAGTCAGTCTGTAATAAAAGATTTGTTTTATCAATAATATTATAAAGAGTTGGGGAAATATTTCAAGGCTAATTAGAATGGTGAAATATTCCTTTTTAATTTTCGAAACAATATTAGAAAAAAAAAGTGAAAATCATTGTTAGTGTTATCAAAAGAAAGATGAAGAAAGGCAAAAAGTGATAAAAATTAATCGTGTTGAATACGATAATAAAAGTCAAGAAATAAATGTAAAGAATCTATTATTTACATTAAATAATTTTCAAAATGAAGTAGTATAATAGTACACTAACTTAAAAACAACGACAAATATATCTGAGTTCCATCACTATATTTTGTTATTTGTTAGAACTGGTGTTTATTCATGTATTTAATATCTATTTTCATCTTTCACACTCAGTGAAGCTTGTCTTTGATTAACATCATCTTATTGTGATCTGACCTTGTGAGATTATATAACTTACCATCCATCGCAATTATATCTATTATTGAACTATTGCTATTATCTACACAAAATTTTTACGAAACATTAAAAATTATAAAGGAAAGGAAGGCTGAAAATTTATTTTATACAAAGGAATAAAGTATATAGTTTTGTCTTTTATAATGCATTCTTTGTATATATTCATATGTTGTCCTTGAGTCCCTGTTGTATTTTTTGTTACAAAAATTTGTTTTACTGTAAGGCTTAAGGGCAATCAGCAATGATCATTGAGGAATTTTTATCTTCATTTATTTATTCATTTAAGATGTATGTAGTCAGCTTTAATCACGTATTTTCAAACGCTTCTTTCTATCAACTAATTAAATGCATTGTTTTTTGAATATAAATACATTTTCAGCATTGAACTTGTTTCCTGCCCAAGGTAAAGTGCTTTCGATAATATTAAAATAACAATATTGGGACGAGAACGTTTAATACAAGTTCCTTTTACTTTGTGCAAAACACTATTGGTGCCAAAAATGGAATTTATAAGATTAAACAATAGGCTACTATTACCGACACGCATTTTGATTGGTTAAGAATTTGTTTTCTATAAAAAAATATATATACCAATTTAACAGCTTTAAATATATACTATAATGTGAAATCGTTTATCAAAATTAATGAATCGAAATTTACCTTTGAAAATAATTCATTTATTGTCACCAAAATACTTCAATTTTTGGAATTTCGGTGAGCATTGTTGCTGTCCGTTAATAGCATCTTAAATTTAGAACTAGACGGTTCAGGAGAGCTTTAAATTTAGGACTAGGACCAATTTCATCAAAATTTCCGCTATCTGCGCAGGAACGGATTAACAAATAGGTAACTGCCTATGAGCCTCATAACTTCGGAGAGCAGGTCCAAAGTTTCCAGATTTCTTTTACGATACTCTCAAAGTTACGTAATTTCGAGATTAATTTGATTAGAAAAGTAATGCATTCAATGCATATAAAAAGCAAGTTTATTTTAAATTTCGGAATACTAATTTTAAAATTGTATTTTCGACTTTAAAATTTATTTTCACATTACCGTATTTCAATATTTCTTACTAGCCGCCTTTGGCGACCAGCCGGTTCGCCAGTATTACCGCTCGCTACAATTTTCAATTAAATATTTTAAGTAACTGGTCTCTTAAAGGATTCTCAAATAAAACATTTTTAATCCTCAAATTTTGATAGTCATACCAAACTTATATTGTTTTAGATCGTTTCGTTCAATTTACTATATATATTTTGCTAATTTGTTGCCATTTCCGGTAAAACTTCAACTTTAATTTAAAATGCAAATGATGAAATTGCAATTTATATTAAGATATTTTTTAATAAAACCAAGCGTTTTATTTTATTTATCATCTTTATTGTTGTTTATTAATTATTATTGTTATTGAATGTGAGTATTGCAAACAGAATCACTCGGTATTTAAGTCTTATGTTAACTACAACATATTTTTCATCCTTTATGTAATATCTCAAACAATAATTCAACAAAAATTTGTGAGATTCAGCATAAAATTCACTTTTTAGTTTTGTTTCCAAAAGGATTGAAATGAAATCAATAATAATATTTTGTTCCGGCCAATAAATATATTTCAAAAATTATGAAGTCTAAATTTAATGCAATAAGGTATTCTGAGAAATATTCTGGACACACCAAATTTTAAATAAATGAATGAATGTTTCTATTTTCCACGATCAACTAA
>JAPMOR010081792.1:537972-555259 GCA_026543865.1 Argiope aurantia
GATATTCAAATCTTCATAAATCAGTCAGTTTAAGTGATTTGAAATTAACTCTTAAAAGTCAGTGATTTAGTTGATTGGAAATTAACTCTATGACCACCATAAAATCTGTGCTTTCTCTTGTGGTGTATGCATTCTCCTTAATATCCGATCGAATAAAACATCACAGACAAAAGTACTATATAGAAGAAACACATCAAAAGTAAACATAACATTTCAATAGTTGCCAAAAACAAAGGAGAGAAAAATGCAATTAATAAGCAGACGATATTTAGAAAAGTACAGATATTTAGACTGGAAAATGAAATTATCTGAAATTAAAAACACGCGCAGACGATATTTACAAAAGTAAAAATATTCAAACCTGAAAAGGAAAACATATGAGTTATTCCATCAATAAATGCCATAAGTTTGTTTATGTCTTCATCTATATCTATATCTATATCTATACTTATAATAAAGCTCAATGTGTGTGTGTGTGTTGGCGCTCTACAGACCAGACCATTCAACCTACAGCTACCAAATTTGGCACGTGTATACCTTGGAGGCCGGGAATGTGCACCTGGGGGTTATTTTTTCGAATTTTTAATTAGAATATTATTTATTTAAAAATTAAGCGAAATTTTGACGTGTTTCTGCTATAACTCCCGAAAATATTACCGCACAAAAAAGATTTTTACATGAAGTTAAAGATAAAAAATTTATCTTTTAAATGATACTACTGTTTTAATCTTAAAATTAAATTTCTATTTTTAATGAATTTTTAAATAAATATTTTAACTATGTTTTTCAATAATTTTTTTCGTCAAAAATAAAAATGAGGATTAAGCACATTTCGCATTCATGAGAAAAAAAATAGCTTTTTTCAAAGTGTTGCCATCACATTGATTAAAGCTCTAACTGAAAATAAATTAAATCATTTTGGAAATGAAATCTGCAAAATTATAATTTTCGACAAGTGTCTGTAAGAAATGAAACAAATATGAAATATTATTTTTTCTAAAAAATAAATTCAAGAAAATTTATTTTATGATCTTTTACACTCTCTATACAGGGTGTTTATTCTGTCTCGGATCCATTTTGATATTTAATGAATCATAAAATAATGAAGATGTAAACAAACTTATGGCATTTATTGATGGAATAAATCATATATTTTCCTTTTCAGGTTTGAATATTTTTACGTTTGTAAATATCGTCTGCGCGTGTTTTTAATTTCAGATAATTTCATTTTCCAGTCTAAATATCTGTACTTTTCTAAATATCGTCTGCTTATTAATTGCATTTTTCTCTCTTTTGTTTTTCGCAACTATTGAAATGTTTACTTTTGATGTGTTTATTTTATGTAGTACTTTTGTATGTGATGTTTTATTCTATCGGATATTAAGGACAATGCATACACCACAAGAGAAAGCACAGATTTTATGGTGGTCATAGAGTTAATTTCCAATCAACTAAATCACTGACTTTTAAGAGTTAATTTCAAATCACTTAAACTGACTGATTTATGAAGATTTGAATATCACTATTCAATAAAAAAAAGGATAATTTTAGATTTTTCATCGATCGTTTCAAAGAAAATACGCCAATAAGCGCGCAGGTTTCTCAAGATTAATTGGCCTAAGATTATGAAAATGGTGAGTTTTTCTAAATTTTTAGCATTTAAAACTTCATAAATAAGTCTTAGTTGATCGTGGAAAATAGAAACATTTATTCATTTATTTAAAATTTGGTGTGTCCAGAATATTTATCAGAATATGATACCTTACTGCATTAAATTTAGACTTCATAATTTTTGAAATATATTTATAAGCAGGAACAAAATATTATTATTGATTTCATTTCAATCCTTTTGAAAGCAAAACTAAAAACTGAATTTTATACTGAATCTCGGAAATTTTTGTTGAATTATTGTTTGAGATATTACATAAACTATGAAAAATATTTTGTAGTTAACGTAAGTCTTAAATACCGAGCAATTCTGTTTGCAATACTCATATTCAATAATAATAATAATTAATAAATAACATTAAAGATGATAAATAAAATAAAACGCTTGGTTTTATTAAAAAATATCTTAATATTAATTGCAATTTCGTCATTTACATTTTTAATTAAAGTTGAAGATTTACCGGAAATGGCAACAAATTAGCAAAATATATATAGTAAATTGAACGAAACGATCTAAACAATATAAGTTTGGTATGACTATCAAAATTTGAAGATTAAAAATGTTTTGTTTGAGAAGCCTTTAAGAGACCAGTTACTTAAAATATTTAATTGAAAATTATAGCGAGCGGTAATACTGGCGAACCGGCTGGTCGCCAAAGGCGGCTAGTAGATCATAAAATAATTTTTCTTGAATTTTTTTTTTTAGAAAAAATAATATTTCATATTGGTTTCATTTCCTACAGACACTTGCCGAAAATTATATTTTTGCAGATTTCATTTTCAAAAAGATTTAATTTATTTTCAGTTAGAGCTTTAATCAATGTGATGGCAACACTTTGAAAAAAGCTATTTTTTTCTCATGAATGCGAAACGTGCTTAATCCTCATTTTTATTTTTGACGAAAAAAATTATTGAAAAACATAGTTAAAATATTTATTTAAAAATTCATTAAAAATAGAAATTTAATTTTAAGATTAAAACAGTAGTATCATTTAAAAGATAAATTTTTTATCTTTAACTTCATGTAAAAATCTTTTTTGTGCGGTAATATTTTCGGGAGTTATAGCAGAAACACGTCAAAATTTCGCTTAATTTTTAAATAAATAAAATTCTAATTAAAAATTCGAAAAAATAACCCCCAGGTGCACATTCCCAGCCTCCAAGGTATACACGTGCCAAATTTGGTAGCTGTAGGTTGAATGGTCTGGTCTGTAGAGCGCCAACACACACACACACACACACACACACACACACACACACACACACACACACACACATTGAGCTTTATTATAAGTATAGATAGATAACTGATTAATCCTTTAGTTAGCTAAATAATCCGACGATTTGATAACTCGATGCCACATATCTTTAGCAATTATTAAATGAAAATCAGGAGAACTGCTAAAATTCACTTACTATTAAGAAATTATATAACAAAAAATGACCGGTAAGAGGTAATACAGTGCTTGCTTTAAATGCTAGTTTTAACAAAATAATTGAAGCTTTATTAAGAATAAAAACATCAGAATCAGAAAAAAAAACTTACGTATGCTGAAATTGTAAATTTGCTTAATAAAATATTTAAAAATGAAATGGTACTCAATAATTTGAAATATCATTTTCCCGTACCAGTTCTTGTTGAAGTATTTAGAAAACTTTATTAGGAGTTTCAAGCAGTTTTTTAGAGGCAGTTTTCAAATATTGAAGAACAAGCCAATTCCACAGCATTGTTAATCTTCAAGAATCATATTCATCAAAGTGCACGAAAAAAAATTTCTAATGAAAATTAATCTTCCTCTGATGAAAAATTTTATTATGATACTTTAAATGTTATTTGCGATAATTTAATTCCAGAACTTTCTTAAAAAATCAAAAATTGTAAGCGTATTTAGAAATATTCAAAATATTTTTTTATTTTAATATATCTATAAAAGGAGAACATATTTTCTTAGAAAATTAAAATCTATTTATCAAAGTGATGTGGTTACTATAACACTTGGGAACGAATTAGAGAAATCTTTATTGCTTGTAAAAATCGATAGAGGAAAATGTATTAACCTTATTGAAATGTATAAAGCTTAGAATGTGCATCCATCAATATTTTTAAGTGTTGAAATAATTTTGAAAATTTTATGACTATCCCCATATTGAATTCATTAGCTGACGGATGCCTTGAAAAGAGTAAAATATTATTGCAGAAGTTTAATACCAGAAGAAAGATTAAATAACATAGCTCTACAGTATGAAGAACGATTAGATAGTACTGACATATTTAAAATAAGGTATTTTCGAAAGAAAGATCCAAGGAAAAAATTTATTTTGATTTCTTATTTTATTTATATTTCTTATTTTATATGGATTTCTTATTTGATTTCTTACAATAGTTTTTCTTTTGGATAATTTAAGCACTATTATTGTGAATGACTTTCAACACAGTGTTTCATACACTGAAAAGTAATTTCTATATTGATTATAATTAATAAATTATTCAAAGTTTTCTAAATATATTAAAGTGCTATATAATTGAAAAAGTCAAAAGTTGAAATTTATATCCTTATATAAGATAACTCAATATCATTTATTGTGCTCTGTTCAGATAATTCTTTTAGATATTTTAAAAGATAATGTTTTAGGTATCTGAAAATGTATTGATTTATCATGATTAGTTGAACAAAATAATCTAGTTTTACTTTTTTTTCTTTTTGGTTGGGGGCATAGGTAATAATCTTAGTAAATTTTAGAAGACACCGAATTTGCTTTCAATCTTCCGTTTACTCTAAAGTACTTTAAGGATTACTTTTTTTAAACATGCTACAATTGTACATAATTTCATGTCTTTAAAATTTTGAATTATTGAGAAAAGAAATGAAAGGATTTACAATAGTTTGTGACTCCTTAAAAAATAAGGAAAAAAGGGAGGAGATACATCAATTTAAGAAGTAAGAAGATTTAAAGCTTGCAATTCTTGCTTCCTATTATTCTTACTTCATCGCATACAATATGTAGAATCAAATTAATTATCATTCCTATCTTAATAATTTACAGAATTTAGTATTTATTTATTCGAAAATTAAATGAATATATATTACATTATTATATCAAATATGTATCATTATATATATTATAATTTAAAGTATTTTTGGCGGGGAAAAGTTTTTATTTTATACAATGAATAATAAGGTAATTCAGTAATACTTAATAAAAATATTTATACATCCCAATTACAGATATAAATTTCATAAATTAATCTACTGATTTCAAAGTATATTAAATACCAACGAAAACTGATTAAACTAATAAAATTGGTGATTAAAATAAAGCAATAGAGAAATTATAAAACGAAATTAATAACAAAAATAATCAGTATGAATAAAATATGTGAAATTAACTTTAAACATTATATCTGAGAAGTCGAAATTCACAAGTTTTTATACGTGATTTTTAGAGGGTCTCCAAACATCTGCCCCTGGCGTATTGATAACGTTTTGATATTGTTTTAATTTTTTAACTTACATTTTTAACAAACGTTGTGTTTTACCGAGAACTGAGTATTCTGTGTCAGAAATCGGTATAAAATCTTATATTTTATGTTTTTGACTCCAGTTTATAAGTTACATTTTTATATAGACGTGTTTAAAAAAAAGAAAAAAAAATCCACCAGAATTTTTAATGCTTTAAATATAATTCTAGTTTTTCAAACTTTTTATTCTCTTTGCTATTTCCATCGGATGATAAATTAATGTCTGCTGTCAAGAGTTTGATTTATCATTTAATCCCTTTAAATAACGAAAAACGTATCAAAATATTATTGAATAAACTAACCTAACAACCGTCACTCAAGATAAGATATATAAACGAAGACGAAATATAGCATCCAATCCTATTAAATCCAATGCATCCGATTATGTCTTTTGTGGTCGGATAACCATCAAAGATTTGGCAGCTTCTCACTATAAAACACTCTTGTAAAATTTTTGTAATCTTTGCGAGTGCATTATAAGAATTCTATTTGCATTAATCGATTATTTCATCGCTATCGGATAAAAATGCAATCGTATTTTGCAAAAAAGAAGAAGTTTCAGCTTCTAATTTCAGAAAGGGAGTCACGAATGATGCCGGTTTTAGATGTAATCGGGTTTATATTTAAATATAAGAAGGAAATAAAAAAGCATTTGTATTCCATTATCACATTTATACACCCATATTTTGTGTGTTGATAAATATTTAATAAAAATTGATTGTTTGTTTCATATTCCAAGACTATCATCTTTCGACGATTCTGCTTCTCTAAAGGATGAGATATGAATGTATAAGAGCATTTCCTGAATTCGTTTACCTTGATTTCCGCTCCATTACATAATTTTTTTCACATGTATGTGAGTTTCGTGTCGTTTTATTTTATCACAAAACTGCATATTCATTGCTTATATGACAAATTCAAGAGATAAAAAAGCTTTCAGAAGTGGTACGAGAAATATTTTATATAATATCCTTAAATGCGACCGAGATTATCTAAATGTTATAAAAATTCAATAGCAAAAAAAGGTTTAACATAAAAAATCATTATAATTTTGTAAAAAGCGAATTACCAAATTTTAAGAACAGAAATCTTTCATTTATTCATAATTTAATGTTAAAATTCCTTAAAATAAATAAAAATTGCTCTAAACTATTGTATTACGAATTAGTATTTTTTCCGACATTATTACAAGTATTCCGTTGTTTTTAAGCTTACCAAGTTCTTGAATAACCAGAGTTCACCTGTAACAATTGTTAAATGTAAACATCTCCTCCTTTTATCTTGCTTATCTTTTCCGTCTTGATTAAGTAAACGCATTCTGACACATGCGCAAAAGCACGAAGGATTTTCGAATCCCTGAACGAACAGTATGCTAATCATATTACACCCAAATTGTCAGAGAGGCTGCGCAACGAAATTCTTGTTAGATTCCATAATATTCAAAGCACGATTTTTCAGTTTTTAATAGATTTACTGTGAACTTCCTAAAAACGCATCAAAGCAGTAAATACATCTGTACAATATGGAAATAAATCAAAACGTTCATGTATTCAATGATATTCTGAATATAAATGTTTATTCAAAATTTAATGTGCAAGTTACCAAGAGAGGTAGAAAACATAAAAACAAACCAAAATAAATCAAAAACTACATTGGAAAGCATGATTGAAACCAATAGCAAAATGGGATACTTTTCTGTGGATTCCTGTCATTCGAATTATATTGCACGGAATTCCTCTTATACGAGGCAAACTCGAAGTCGTTCTCTGCGAAATGTTTGTGACTCAGCACGAAAGCTTGTCGCTTGAATTTTAACTGTTGAAAACTACATAAAATGCTCGAAAGTCATTCCAGACGACACTGGGCACAGAATATAGTTAAAAACATAGAATTTTTGTTGTTAAAATCTGAACATGCGCATACTATCTAAATGTAAAGTATCATCAAGTAAAGATATTCATTTTTTATTTACGCATCTATGTGCATTTTATAAATCAACCGAGTGACATTATTTGTGACCCGTTTGGATAATTGGCTTGGTAATTAATTGACTTTTGTATAATTGACACTCACTTGAAAAACTAAATCTTCTAGATAATTTAACCTTTAAAATTACCCAGAATCACATTCTTATGTGATTCTGAATAATATAGAATTTATCTACCTTGATAAATAGTTCGTATGCTGAATTTGATTGGAAAGCTGATAATTATTCTACCAATCACATGAATTATTGAATAATGTTATATATTATTAAATGATTATTCTGACTTTTAAATTCATTTAAACATAATTGATTTCACAAGGAAATACTGCTAGGTGTTAAGAGACGTGGAAAAAATTATTAAGATTCTACAAGGTTTATTTTTTCTATTACATTTTTCAAATTTATAATTCAACTATTCTCCTTTTCCTTTGTCTTTATTTCAACATCACTGTTTATTTTTTCTTTAATTATTACTTTTTGGAATCATTGTTTTGATTAAATACAACAAAATATTATCTTTAAATAGTGTATTATTGCCCAGGCATAAATTTTTGGAGTCTTTCAAACTTGGAAGAAAGAAATGAATTACTTTTGTACATGAATATGTATTTTCAAATTCAGGACACCGCCATACATAGATTAACAATTTAAAAAAAGCAATAATTGCGGATTTTGGTTTGAAAATTGATTACTCACGTTTGTCATTGCTGAAGTCTTTTCAGCTTCTGCCGAGACGGGGAGAGGGAGAAAGAACATTCAATATGACGTCACCTGTCGAAAACGCCCAAATACCAACAAATTTAAAGCATTATATATGAATACTCTAAACTATACTTAACAGTCCAAAATTTGTTTTCATCAGAACATCAACCATATCCATCCTTATGCAAAGTTACTTTTGCATACCATATTGTGTAAAAAGCAGACGTTGTTCTTATATTTTTTTAATGTTTTAAAAAGTAACGTTCTATAAAGCTTAATATTTCAAAGCAGTTTAATAGAAAGTCAATCACTTGTTCCAAATTTCTCTAAACATCGTTGGATAGGAAAATGAAATGACAGGGTTCCAGGCAAATATTAGTGAAAACAGGATTCTCAGAAGCAAGTTAATTACGCATTAGTTGAAATAAATAAAATATTACCAAGTGTACGGAGCATTTTAATAATTATATCAAACATCATTTAAAATTAAAAAATTAAATTATGATTAAATTATCAACTTGGGATATTGACTTTTAATTATAAATTTATTGAATTTGGCTTAATTAAAGAACCGTTTTGAAGTTATATGAAAACTGTTATCTGACGGACTTCATAATCTCGAATTATGATTAAATAACAAACATTCATGATAATTCATAAGCACTCACCCACTCGTCATATTGCCACAACATATCAATTTCAAACCTTGTATCTGTGACAGGGCACTCGGACCGCCTTTATCAGGCCAATCTTAAATTGAACCATACGCTTTCGATTCTGATCAATTTCTGAAATCGATTCTTTTCTATCAAACTATAAATACAATAACTCTATTTCGAAGATTCTTAATACAAAGCAGGTTTCCACAGTAAAGTATTAAGATAGTAATAACAAAAATGATGGGATTTTATATATTTTTAATGAAAAGAATAAAAGATATTGGTTATTTTTCAATAATTTGCCGATTTTTAATTAGTAAAAAAAAAATGTGTGTGCGTGTGTGTGTTTCAATTCTTTTAAATGAAAACTTTTTTGCTGAAATACTTTAAATTCATATATATATATTGATAATTAATTTTTATTTAATTGATAGAAAATAAATTTCTATTTAAAATGTTTCATCTAATGTTATTGTTAATTTCCGAATTTTTTTTCTAAAACTGAATTTTTTATTCCCTCAAGTCATGAATAAGGTGAGTTTGTTGTTGTTGTTGTTGTTATACTTTTTTCTATTACAACAAGTTAAAAAAATTAATCTTAAGAAGAGACATCTTTGCTATTATTTTGCACCACTAATGGCAGTTTTACACATTCAATAAAATTCAATTCTTTCTTTAAGGAATCATTTTATAAATTCAAAACTTTTCTAATACTATTCACAGTCAAATAATTATCGGAAAAGAGTGAATTAACTAATTCGTTATTTATTGAACTTTCGAAAATCACCTTTAGGGATAAAAGTCCATTAACAACATACTTGGCTAATGCATTACAAACATGTAATGATACTAAATTAGTTTAAAACTTCCACATCTCGATTTTAAGAAAAGTTCTCCATTTTACCTTTTCCTGTTTCCGTGAGAAATCCATCCTAAAGGCGTCTATTAAGTCATCATTGTAATTCGACGTCGTTGATAAAGTAGTCAATGGGAAAGTGGACACAGAGAAAGAAAATACATTAGGGCAATTCTTTACGTCAATTTCAATGACGGAAGCAGGGTTAAGGGTTATGGTTGACTTTTAGAAGCAGGAAATGCTATTCACCGTTAGGTATGAACTTCCAAGGCCATATGCAAAACAATTGGGAAGAGGACACAAGGACAATCGTATCCCCCCCCCAATGTTCTTTAAAAATGTGTTAGAACAAACATTTACTGGATGAGGAAAGATGCTCTTCGATCTTTGCGAGCTTTCATTGCAAGATTCAACCCAGGAAGCGAAGTTTTATTATTGTTATTTCATTATATTTTATTATTATACTTTTCTAGAAAAGAAAATATTTAAATATTCTTTTCACCCAAATTTTTGGTAATATGTGTTTTACTTTTATGATTGTTATATTCAGTAATTTCTTATCAACACGTGGTTTAATTAGTTTATTATATAACCAATAAAACCCAAAAAATCGAAAGGTTACTTTTTTAAATCTTAAATTTACTTCAAAAAGAAATACATTAGGACAAATTATGGAATTAAGAGCAGTTAATCTTTCTTCCTGTTTTCTGTGTTAGATTGACCAAGCAATACTCTTTTTATTTACATTTAGACAATTTTTTTTTCTAAATTTCTTTTAGCACTTCCTGCTTTTTCAAAATGTGATTTTTCAATAAACTTTAATCTTTTAAAATGAAATGAATTTCTTCTACTTTTAAGTGATAAGTATCTGATATCTGAAATGTATGTACAGAATTAGTATCTTCTTTATTTCAGCAGTGTTAATAACTATTTTACACACGAAAATAAATAATAAAAAATTATCGAACATTCAGAGTAAAGGTAACTAATTAGAGGAATTACGAAGGTTATTTAATTTATATAGAAATTAAAATTGTATGGAAATTTCAAATTTATATTATATATCACTAAACTATGTGTAGAAACATCGGTATAATTTATAATATTTTATTGCAGCGAGAAAACGACGGTTTTCCTGATCATCATTTCCTACTAAGCCAGATTCTATAAAAGGGATGTCGACTTTCCATATAGGGATGAAATGTTTCGAATGCATTTTTAGTTATCATTAATTCATGCAAATTTTAAATTATCAAAATTATTAAATGCAATGATCAAATTCTTTGCTTTTTTCTGACGTTGCACATTTTACTTAATAAATCCTTTTTTTTAAAAATATTATTTACAAATACATAAAAGTAACCTTGTTTACGAGAATTAGACTCAGTTAAGCATGCTTAGTTCTGATGGTTATGTTTGGTTACATGCCTTATAAACTTTGGAAGTGCTTACCTCTTTGACTATGTTATGATTAGTTAAAGAAAATGCTACAGATCTATATGTGATTTCTATTCAAAAAGAAAAATAAAAAAACAATATTTGAATCTTTGATATATTAGTTTGGAATTTCCAGCACAATATGAAACGTGATTATGTTATCGCAACAACATGCGATCTTTTATAAGAGTGCGTGTATGTCAAAAACAATAGTCACTTGAACAAATCTGCATCAACATAGAATTCTTGGCGTCTTTCAGAATAGCAATTGTTTTCATGCTGCAACTGATTAACAAGTCAACACCAGCAAATAAACATATAAGACGTTATATAAAGTAGGAACACAATCTTTTGAACATTTACAGTCTAGAAGTTTATTATAGCACATTTCATCAAAAATGTTTTGCCATCATCTTAGTACATTTCTGTTCTCTTTTGTTGCTGAATTGATTTTTCAAAAACAGTGGCATATCCAAAATTGCAGAAACAGAAGATATTAAAGTATTGAAGTTAAATGAAACTTATATGAAAATTTGGTCACTTCTCAGTTTTTTAAAAGAGCTTTTTTAATTGCACAGAAGTGTCCAAAAACGTCATAATACCGAGTCAGTTGAATTGATTGATTGGACATTCATCAGTAGTTGATTATGGTGATTATCTCAATAAAGTGGCTGGTATCCTAATGTGCATTTTTTTAAAAAATATTACTGAAATCGTTTCATCTTTATCGTTGTGCGACTACTTTTATGAATGACAATGTGATACATTATTTCCATATATAGAGATTTAGTTTTGAGAATTTGACTGTTAAACGACATACTTTGATACTAACTATGACTGAATTAAAATTTCTGAACTATATCATTGCATAATTTTCTGTTTTATATGATGGGAACATTGTAACAATGATTATCATGACTCCAGTTCTTTAAGAGGATATCATCTCGCTATACTTAAACAACCAGCAACCTGGCTGTCAGTTTAACAAGCATAGCAAAAATAGTTTAACAAGTTTAACAAGCATTCATTCATTGTTTAAAGAGCTCATAAAGATTCTTCTTCCTACACAATTACGCATCAATTAATTAATAGCATGTTACAATTTCCACTTAAGTGTCTGCAAGTCTTAACTTTAATCCATGGAAAAGAGGATCAATTTGGCCTTCTTGTTGACTCAATTCCACGAAGCGTACCAAATGTTGCAATCGGCCACCGACACAAAGGGCCACCGATGACCAAACTAGTAAAGTTGGAAAATTTTCGGTCGTTATTTTCGGCTCTATGGCTGTGGGTCTCTCGAAATCAGTCGTCCAGGGGAAAAAAAAAAATCGTTTCACGAAGAACGACCTCGCGTAATCAGCTAATCGAAACGATCACAGCTGGCAGTTTGATATGCGCGGTCATCCATGGTTTTACGCCTTAATCTCCGCTTGCCTGTGGCATATTAATAGCTTTAGTATTTGTTTAAACGTTGCGAATTAATGCGAAAAGTTCATATATTAAATGAAAGTTGCTTTTTGTATTATAAAAGTGCATGTGAAAAAAAAAACAAGTATGTTGAAGATTTTATTTCTACTTTCGATAGTCTTTATTACCCGCATATTGTTTTAAATTCTCCAGGAATTATTTCAGATTTATATGTAAAGGGCATTGAGGAAAAAGTCGTAAGCTGGTGTGCTTCATTAAGGTGTAAATAATATATTTATTTTATTCTTTATTTTCTCAGTTTTATCATAATAGTGAAAAATAAAATAATCTTCCAACTATTATTAATTGAAGGAGTAGCATATAGCTAAATGTGTTATTAAATAAGCAGCTATTAACTAATTTTGAAACTGTTATGAAAATAGAAATGTATTAATGAATAATTTAAATTTAACTAATGAATATTACAATGATTCAAAGATTAATTATTCTAAAACTACTGAATAAAAGCAGATAATTTTATACCGAAAAAACATTTTAAGGTTAACAGAACGAAGTTATTAAACTAGAAGTTCCAGTATCATGATAAATCCTTTCCTAAGTGTAAGACCTGCTCTCAAAGAGCGGATAACTCTAACAAGTGTCATCGTCACCAAACTTTGGGGCTGGCATTTTGGTTAAAATCTCGTTAAAGAATTATAAAATGTTTTCAGTATCGGTTCATGATTTGCCCGAATTTGATACATCAATTTTTACATTACATTTTTATTATAGAAGAGAATTTGATACTAAAACTGAAATTGAGGTTAATTTTGAATGAAGGATAATGCACAAGACCACATAAGGAGAAAAAAATGCAACTTATCATACGAAGCACAAGATGTGCGTTCGAATCGAAGATCTAAAAGAAAAATATACCAAAGATTTTATTATTATTATTATACAATTGATCAAACACTAAATGCATTAGAAACTATATTTCAATAACAATAACCACAGTAACTATTTTCCATTCTTGTATAATATATACGATTTGAATACAGTGCCAAAAGAAAATGTATTAAATATCTGTAAACATTTGGAATGTGTTTTAACTAGTGGTGACTCATGATTTTAACTGATGATAACAAAAACAAAGTAGAATTAGAAGAGGAAATTTCAACAATATCTACGTTTTAAGATAAAAAAAAAGAAAACCATAATAATATACTGAATTTAATAATAAATCTTGCCTTTCAGTATTGCCGTAAGAATATTCCAATAACTATAGCAAATGACGAAAGGTGTTTCTCTAAGTTAAAAATAATTAAGAACTTTTTACTTCGGACACAACGCAAACTAGTGTTAATGATTTGGCCATATTTGCTAGTGGATATAAAATTACTGATTAAATAAATTTAAAACACGTGATAAAAAAATTTCCAAAGGGAGTAAAACGTTATTAAACATGAGTGATTTTAGCGTAACTGATGTTATTTTTGTTTGATTATGCAATGATGTATTTCTTTATAATAGCATTAAAAATGTTGAGATTAACAGTTGGCGATTAGGTAAAGGTATTTCTTAATAAATTTCTATTGTTTTGTACTTTTTAATTATCAACATTATTTTATATTATGTGTTTCTTTCTAAATATATATCTTTATTCTAAATTAAAGCAACTTTACTTTTATTTAAAATAAAAAATATTGTATATTTTAAAAAATAACATGTTTAAGGGCCATACCTTTGCCTTGCTAGTTTGTAATAAGGGCATTCGCATTTTTTCAATTCTATTTAAAATATAAATAAAAATAGAAGTTTCATAACTGTTTCTCAAAAAAAAATGCAGAATTTTCGGATAGACATTTTAAATTTTTTATCGAATTAGTAGTTCGGTTCAAATTAAAAATTAGTAAATTCTGAAATTACCAAAATTATTATTAAAAATATATAGTTTTTATGTAATATATTATAAGATTTTTATTTTCTGTAATTTTATTTTGAGAGTAATAAATCTTCATACAATGACTCTTTTTTATAATGAAAATGAACCAATTTCTTTTTATTACAATTATTTTTAGGTCTTTTTCAATAAGCCTGGTTCTACAATAAAAATCTAAACAAATTTAACTGATGCATTTCTCCAAATCGAATATTTTGAGGTCAATAAAAGCGTGACTTTTAATGTATTCGATTTCATGAAGAAAATTCCTTTCTGAGCTTTTGCTCACCTAACAAAATCCAAGATATGTGAGTCTATTTATTGATGAAATTTCATAGGAAAATGAATTCGACTGGTCTGATCCTAAAAGAAATTATTTGGTTATCTGTCTCTCTCACTCTCTCTCTCTCTCCTTTATTTAATTTTATTATAATTTAAGACAGTAAACACAAAAAAATCTCATTCTTTCCTCACGATAATATTATAGTAGAAAGATTGCAAAAAAATTAGCCTTTCATTTTTTTTTCTTCTTATTTATATTTCGTGACGGAATTTTTATGAACAAGGGGGAATTTTAATTTATTCAATGACTGAATGAGATGCAAAACTTGTCAACAATGGTAAGGGAAGATTCAGTCAATAAATGTATTACTTCGAGTCCTTCATTATATAAATTATTCTGGGAAACGCTAATGAATATTTAAAAGTTAAGCAGTGCTCTGTTTATAAGATAAATTTTGTTAAAAAATGGGTGCGGGTAAGTTCAACATTTCCGTGACATTCCCTATACACAAAGTGTTCCAGAATTAAGATAACATGTGTATACGCTTCCATTGTTCCAACTTATAACACCTGGTTGTTTTTATCACTTCACCACTTAATGATTGGTTTGTTTTTAAACAACTGTTTGAAAACAGCAAGCTTTTTGGATAAAAAAATGGCAACGACTCATTTAAAGTATCATTTGCATATTGGTAATAGAATATTCCCACTAATACTCTGCTTCAGTGAACCGGAACTAAAAGTGAGCATCTTAAATTCAAATAATTAGTATGCCATTAGGAAATCTATTAGACAATAGGGTGGGCTCACGGAAAAGTGCAAACAATTAGTATATCTCAATCAATCATGGTTCTTTTATCTTATTTTATCCCCCATTGTTTTGGACTTCATCAATGGTCGCATAGAAAGTGCTTCATTAACAATGCATCATTGCTTGTTCTGTGGTAACGGTAAACAGTTCATGGTTAAAATCAAAACAATCTTTTAGGGGCAGAGGGGGAGAGAGGAATAGAGGTAGGTACCTCGATTGTAATAAAAAGTACTGTTGGAATTTTTGTAATTGATCCTAAGTAATAGTCAGCAGCATAAAGATACAGTCTTGAAGCCTTGCTATCTGGAAAATACAACTAAATGCTTATTTAATTACAAACACGTCATTTAAACGAACTGTTACTCTTTAGATTAAATTAGATTATAATACTTGCAAAAATAAGAAAAATAATACTGTAACATGAAAATGTCGATGCAAATTGCTTTGCAGCTGACCGTGGTTTAAAATATCGTTATCCCCACCCATGTCTAAACTAAATTTAGTTTTACGTAATAAGTGTGTAAGTCGCCATAATTGATTAGAATTATTTTATGTGGAAGAAAAATTAAATAACTTCTGAAAAATTTAGAAATTTATTAGTTTGTATCATGTATGTTTCATGTTTCTATCATGTATCATATTTCTATCATGTATCTAGTATGTTTATACTATATTTTAATATCAAATATTAAACATTATTGTTATTTGGTTGTTTATTTTATGTGTAAATTCAATTGATGTTTTCTTCCTTTTACTTTTTTGACGCAAGGGACGAATAAGTTAGAAAAGAAACGAATATTTCATTCGTAGAATTCTTGTTCTTAAGCAATTCTTTTCTTTTTTTTTGTCATTAAACATTTGGTTCATTTTATTTTTATTCATATCGTTTAAATTATCAAACAAATTCTAATTTAAAGTATGCATCGCTTTCAAATGGTTTCGTTACTCATCCACATGAAGGAATCCTTTCATGGAGAATCTTAATAAAGCCATGTGATATTACAATTTAACGGCGTATATCATCTGGCATATAATTTCAAATTGTTTCGGTACTAATCTGTGACACCATCTTTTTTTTATCAAAATGATGAGCAATGAATTCATAAATTCCAATATTAATTTATTATATAAAGATGAATTTGACATCATTCATCTTAAAAAAATGGAACAGAACGATAGAATCTAGCTCAAGAAAATAACAATTCGTCATTTCGCTTTTAAAACTACACATTTTAAGATGATCACTTTCTTTTATAGTAAACTAGCCGTTTTTGGCGACCAGCCGGTTCGCCAATCTTAATGTTCGTTTAAATTTTAATAAGTAAATATTTTATGCAATTCCAACTTTAATAGATTCTTCATCAAAATATATTCAAATTTTGATAGTCATATAATTTACTCATAATATTATAAAGGCCTTCAGTCATAACGTAATATGTATCTCTCTAATTTTCTATTACCTCTCGTAGAATTTATGCTTTGAAATAAAGTAGAAAGAATTAATCAGCAATTAATATAATAATATTTTTTACTGAAACAAAGCATTTTTTTATAATATGATTACTGATAACAGAGTCACTGAGCGTTTAATTTTTATGGGCACTAAAGAATACCTTTCTTAATTTATGTAATATCTCAAGAATTTGTCAACAAATTTTTCTCAGATTCATCATGAACAGATCGATTAATTAACAATGTTTAATTTTAAATGCATCAAACACTAAGAAAATAAAATGAATCGTTTAAAATAATCGGTCGAAAACAGGTTTAAAAAAACTATTTAAAAAACGATGTACTTAAAACTATAAGCATATACAAAAAAATATATAACTAACATAAATACAATTTAATTACAAAAGCATGCAACTAACCTAAAAATAATTTAAATCATTGAAAATAGGTTTAAAAAAAAACTACTTAAAAAACGATGTACTTTAAAACTATAAGCATATACAAAAATATATATAATTAACATAAATACAATTTAATTACAAAAGCATGCAACTAACCTAAAAA
>JAPMOR010081792.1:561603-634773 GCA_026543865.1 Argiope aurantia
ATTCACGATTTTACTGTGGTTAATCAAAAGTCTGGTGATTCAAAGTTTGGTAATTTCTTGTCTGGACTATTAAGGCGTCTCTTGGTTCAGGAACTTAAAGGGAGGGTTATAATAATTCTATCATCGGGCTATGTTTATTAGGAAAAAAACTTGCAAAACTGCTATAGCAATAAATTAATCGCAAGAATTCCTTGCTATTTATAGAAATAAATTGTTGAAAGTTTTCTTCCAAGCGAAATACAAATGTCGACTAGAAAGATAGTCATGATTATAATAGGATTAAATGACACTTCTGGTTATTAAGTAGAGGTTGAGGCAGACTCAGTCTCTATTTAAGTGAACATGGGTGCGAGATAGAAGCTGCCATACTTTTATTACATCTGATGGAATACTGCTGAATAATCTCGTGCTTCATTGTAATCTGGCTTAAATTCACTTCTGTAGTGCGTCGCTGAACTCATAAATTTGAGAGCCCCCGATATGTTTCGTAATTGGTATTTTGTTAACTGTATTATTAGCCACTTACAAGATTGTATATAAATATATATGTAAATACGTATTTAGAATTGCTGAAGAACAGAATTGTTCTGAAACGCCAAAGGAATTTTAGCTATCTAAAGTTGAGATAAGTGCTTATAATAGTATATTTTTAATGGATACTTGGTGTGTTTTTCTGCTCTGATCTACTTAGTGCTCTAGCTATCTAGCACTTTCTATGATTTCGTATCTGACTTTTTAGGCATGAATTATATCAATATTATGAGTCCTTTATCAATTGATATAAATTGACATATTGATATAAGTCCCATGAATAACACAATCCTATTTTAAGGTGCTATTTCACTTCATTTCAATCATGACATATAAAGCATTTCTTATAAATCATGCCCATCTGATTGTGAGACAAATGCACATTCACTCAAGGGGTAACATTCTCAAAAAAAGCATTAATTAAAATGAAATCAAATTAATATAACGGAGATATTTTTTAATTACATTACATTATATTTTAAAGTTAAATAACTTAATTTAGCAATAATGGAAGGCTATGTATTATTAACGTATTATATTCTTTTCCTATGAAACGGTGCAATATTTATCAGCAGCAAATTCAAAATATTTTTCTCCAATTTTATGATATCTCTCAGTCATCTCACGAATATTCAAGATCAAATGCAGTAAAATTTAAGACTTTATTTCTCCTTTTCTTTTACTTTGGAAATAAAAGGATTATTTGTCATGAATGCTTATTTGAGGTAGGAAATAAGAATGTTAAGAACATTTATAATTTTTTAAAGTTATAATATCATGAAACTAAAATTCCAGATCCCATTGTATTACATCCACTAAAAAATCATTACTTATAAATATTTAATGGGTTTATAAACATGAATGCTTAGCTTAACATTGTTACTCTATTCTATTCAGAAATTGCTGCAATCATAACATAAAATCTGTATTCGCACCTGTATTTTCAGGCTAACATACTTTTTATCATCTTTATCATCAATCATCTTCTAAGAATTTGACGAGTCTATCCACTGAGTAACTGTAAATTATAAATGTAAATTCCTTTACGATTCTTAGAATAATTATTTTCAATAAATTTACCACTTTTCTATGATAACTAACATTTAAAAGAAAAAAAAAGAATTTGTAAAAGCTCGCCACTAACTTAATATCATTTTAAAATCTCAAAAAACACACACACAAACACACATTTGATACAACGTAGATATTTTATTAGTTGATTATTTGTAAATCGTTAAACATAAAACTATAAGAAATACGTTTGATAAACAAAGTAATTGATAGATTATTACAATTCTTCACTTTTTTTTCTTTCTTTTTGGACTTACAATTAAATTATTAAAACAATTCTAGAATTTTAAAATATTCTAAAACATCTATATATCTAAAATTATTTTCTTTAATGGATTTGAATAGTGATCCGTCTCTACATATAAAGAGACTAATAAAGCAACTGTGGCAATTATTCCTTAAAAAGTTTGTAAATATCTTATACAAAATGCCTTAAATTGTTGAAATCAGAACATGAAATGTTCCATTTTGAAATATCTTCAAAAACCATAACAAATGAAAAAATATCTTTATATCAAAGTAATTTCGTTTAATAAATTAGAAATGCAAATGTAAACTCACTAAATATTGTGCCCGAATTGAATTTTATTTTCATCCAGCTCAACCATTATCAGATTAATTTTTTTAACAAAATTAAAATTCTTTATATTTACAAACAATATCATGTGCTTCACGAAATTATTTAGAACAACATGTTTAATAAAAAACCATTTATTATAGTTTAAATACTTTGTTTTCGTAAAACAATATTTTTGACATATTGAAATAAGAATTTTATTTTCCGTGGTTTCATTTATTTATTTTTGTCTTTTAAGTTCTAGAATTGTTTGAAGAAATTATCGTCTGCTGGAAATATTTTACATCTGCCTCTTGTTTTAATCACTGAAGAAAGAATTGTTCACTGAGACTGTGTTTTATTAAATGCTTTAGAAAAACAACTAAATTTATCGAGAAATGATGTGTGAAAATTAATTTTAACATGGAATATATTGTTTGGATTTTAGAACGACGAACAGATATTCGTGACAGGAGTGGATTTTGTTTCTTTTATTTTCGACAGCTTTATAAATTTAAATCATGATTTGGTAAAAGAAGAATATAGGTAAGTTTAAAATTTTAAGAAAAATATGTTTATAAAATCATTTATTGATTTTAGCTCTAGTTCTCAGTCAAATTATTGCTGTCATCTTGCACTAAATAGGTATAAAAAATAACATACTTACGATAACAGATTCTACTTTAATAGAGACATTTTAAAATTACATTGAATTTACACCATGCAAGAAATTCTTGTGTAACATAATGGTCACTTTCTTCAAAAAATTCCACGTAATAATTCAGGAAGTAAATTTATTTTTAAAATGAAGACTATATTTAGAGAAAATTGGTTTCCAAAAACTGTCGATTTATTGATTTAAAAAACGATAGAAGAAGTCACGCGAAACGTTCTAATGTCTTCTTTTCAGCCTTACGATGACAATAATTTTACTGAGCTACTGTTGTGTTAACAGAATTTCTTTCAATTTGTGGCGAGTGTTTGAACTGCTTTTGAATGGGTTCCGTGAAAAAACATTATAAAAGTTCCGTTTTTGGAAAACTCCTTTGGGTGCAAATGAAAGCAGCATAATGTACATTAGATTACAGCGTATAGTGATGTTGATTGCGAATTTTATAACCAGCTACTTCCAAGAAGTGTAAATAAAATTCTTCAAGTTAAATGAACCCAGAAAAAGATGTTTTTATTATTTTAGAAGTATTGTTTTTGTTCATTACTATGATATCTGCTTGGCTGCACAGTGAATGCGACAATAAAGGGGAAATTTATCTGCCGCAACGACTTTTCCAGCAAAACAACTTCTTTTTTTCAACGAATCTTTCCTACGAACAATGTATACTTTTGTACTTTTATATCTGAGAATCATGGCTATTATATACCTATTTTTTGCATAATTATAAAAATTATCCCATTTTTTTTCTTTTATAAAAATGAGTTTTTAGTAAAACTTAGAGTTATCAATAAATTTTTTGAACTAACCAGCTTTTCCGATTTTTGCTAGTAATACTATTTACAAATTATTTTTTCCAAACATTTTCTGGTTTGTTATAAAAGTTCTGTTGATATTCTTGTATTTTATCTCTTTGTAACATGTTTCAAAAATAAGATCGCTTTTAAATTCAATTCTTTCAGCTTTTATAGGATTAAATTTAAAAAAAAAGAGGAAATTGCATTCACAGTTGATAATGGTATCTGATTTTCTCTGTTTTAAGTGTTGTAAGCAAATTAATTTTTTTGTGGATCATGCGGTGTTTAGGTACTGTGTAAATATTTCCATGAGATTTTTTTTAAAAATACTTCTTCAAATATAAACTTCTATTTTGCTCTTTATGTAATGAATTTCTCAATTTTTCAATTTTAAAGGCTAAAATCATTTATAAGAATCCTTTTATCGGCAGTTGTTCCACAAATGTGTTTAGAGTAAAACTGGATCAAAATAACATTAATATGAAATTATTTTATTCAATTAATTGTGGTAAATTAGAAATTTCAGCGCATTTCTTGATGGTTTTTATTTATAAATAGAGCCTATTAACGTACAACTTTTTCAGTTTTTTTTTGGTAATTAATCGCTGACATAGGTACCAAAAAAATCGAATGCGTGTTGTGGAAGTCTTTTTTCCCGACCAATTTAAACCAACATTTGGCACAGAATTACAATTGCAGTAAAAAAAATATCAAATTTCGTATATTTACGTCAATTCGTTTTTGAAGTATCACGTTTATATGCTTCTAAAAGATAGACGAATAGTCAACTTTTTCTGGGATGTAGTTCAAAATTCCATCGATTCTACATTTTAGAGTTAAACCTGTGTATCAAATCTTATCCATTTAGTTCTCTTCATGTTGTAGTTATCATGTTAAATTATATTTGAGTAACTTGATGCAGATTTCTTCACAATTTGGTAGAAATTTATAAATTTAGATTAAATACCATATTCCAAATTTCATCCGTTTAGCTAGCTCAAAGTATTGTTAAATAAGCGTATTCGCGGACAGACAGACATAATTCCAAAAATGTCTTTTTCGGCCTTAAAGAGATCTGAAACTTAAAAATTCATCCAAATCTCGAGTTCGCAGAATTTGATGATTATAATACTTTTTTTTTGTAACTTCGTACACATAAAAGTACAAAGTGAATTGCTTTGTAAACCAACGAGAGTGGTCTCAAAAAATGCTCTCTAATAAATCTCATGCTCTCTAATAAATGTGTCATCCCAGAGAACACCTTGCATGGCATTGTCATACAATAATTAAGAAATTCTAAGTTTTGCCGTGAATTCTGCATTTTTACTGAATCTATCTTGTGCTTCTTGGCTAGGTTTTTTTAAAATTTTTTTTCCTATTACTCCTTAGCATGTGCTTAATATTATTGGAAAATTGAATTTTTTTTAGACAAATTTTTCCCTACCTATTTGGCTACACTTGTAACCAGAAAAAAATCACATGCCAAATTTTATACATGTAAATCATTGCATTTTTGAGTTACCGCTTTTACATGTTTTTGAAAGTATGTACCGACAGACGATCAATCCATTTTTGGATTTGGCTCAAATATTAATAGATTTATCTACCACAGATGTTAAATCTATGCACTAACTTTTATTTATATAGCTCTCTTCATTTGTTGTCATTATGTTAACTTTTGTTAGTATAGTCAGACAGACTTCCTCTGAACGGATTATGCTCAACATTTAATAGAAATTAACAAATTTCATTGAAATACCGTATACCGAATTTTTCCCATCTAGCTTATTATCAAAGCATTTCTGAGTTATCTTTGTCCCAAACAGACAGACATGCAAAGAGACTTTCTTCAGAAAGTGCTTTTCGAACTCAGGGAGATCTAAAATGTGGAGATTCGTCAAAATCTCGAATTCGAATTTTTGACGATTACTATATTTTGTATATAAGAAAATAAAAAGGTACTCATACATACGGAAAAGGTCTTTTCCAAAATAAAAATTTTCTATCATCCGCCATACGACCAGTTAAAATAGAAACAAATCATATTGTGAAGTATACATAAAATATTTATAAAAGAAATGTTCGTTTTGAGAGAAAGAGGTATCAGAATTATTTATAAGTATTCACTTCATCGGAAAACGGCGTGAAAAGGAAAATAAATTCCAAACTTATTTTTATTAAATTGAAAAAGTCATGTTTGGTCTAATTCTTATGGTAATAGCTTTCCTTTTATAAAAAATATATTTCGTGCAATTTAAATCAGTGGTAGGACACTCAGTCCATATTTTTTTGTATACTTAGACAATCTATCATCTTCTCATTCTACTTTTTACTCCCTTTAATTTTGTTTTTCGTCTTTTCATTGTATAAAAAGATGAGATAATGTAGAGAGAAAGACAGTAAACTCTCTAATGCCATGCAGTCCGCAAGATTGACTGCGCCTCCCTTTGACTTCCATTTGTAATAAATTAAAATGGCGCGTTCTGTGTTTCGCATTATATTGAATAGAACTTAATCTGTATTTTGGACGCAATCCTTTCCACTGACTGAAAATGAAATTAAATACTCATCTAGTTTTGGTCACAAGAATTTCTACCAATTTTGTTTATCTACATCATTGAGATTTTGAGTCATTCGTATATACATAATTGAATTCGTATATGCATTATTATAGAACAATAAATTCTCGTCCTTTTGACAGATTTAATCCAAAATTTAATTTACATCAAGTATCTTTAAGATAAATCTATATATTAAATTTCATTAACATAAATCCATCCGTTTTGAAGTACCACTTTCACATGCATACAGATAGATGAACAAGAATTCATTCAAATTTTAATAGAAATCTACAAATTTGTTATTAATACTATATTATCGCTGTAGCTTCTGCTTTTGAATTATCATATTCACAAACATAAAGATATACAGATATAATTCCAACTGGGGGGGGGGGATTTCTCTGAAACTTTCTCACATAATTCCAAAAAATGAAGTCACCTCTCCCTCCCCCTGTGCATAAAGTTGTAGATTTTGGACAAGGCTGTAAATGCAATGAATACTATTTATTTTTAGAGTCCAACATATGATCGTTTTGTACTCTGTAATACAATGAAGAAACCACAATATCTTTTATAAAAATTTGTATGGAACCATTGTATGGAACCATACCAGAAATTTTTTTGTATTTGTATACTGTTGAAAGTCAATGCCTTCTGTATTTGATTTCTTTTGTGAAGAATTACGCTTCTTTGCAAGACATGAGAAAGAAAACAGAAATCCTACATTTCTCAAGTAATTGGCCCTTTTCTCAATAGTTAACCGAAATCATCCATCTCATAGTCAAAAGATAAGATTTGAATGCAAAAATTTTGTTTCTGCTAGAAAGTCAGAAGACCTGAAAATCAGATTTCAGCCAGCCGTTTCTTCGTAATAATAGCTTCCGTACGAAAAATGGTACGACTGCGGTTCCGTTCAAAGATTTCCATCTGTAATAAAAAATAAAAGAAAATAAAAACATGTTAGATCGTACTGCGAACTTCATACATTTAAATAAAAAAAGAAGCATTCGTGTTCCAGTAATGAAACCTCGAATAATTTGACAACTGATCTGAAGATTAAATCTTCAAATAAATGGAGAAATGCTTCTCAGTTGCGGAAGCTAAAGATGTCGTAGAAAACCTTCAAAATAAGGTTTTTATGAAAACAATTGCTGGTCTGCTTTATTTAACTTCGTTACTTTTAAAATAAGATAATTAACAGTTTTGTACCTGAAATGTGCATCTTTCAATGAGACTTTTAATTAAGTTGGCCATTTTGTAATTTTTACATCTATATTCCTCTTAATATATCTGTGAGCAAATTACACAGATTTAACTTCTATAGTTTGGACAGACGCCCATTAAATTTTGAGTAAATCCAACAAGGAATTGATCATCTGTTGTCTGTACTTACAGAAACATGTAATGTAATCATTCGGTTGTGAAAAACGTGTCTAAAACTCAAATTCGGTTTTTAGATACTATTAACCTCATCCCAGGGTTTAATCGCCAAAAAACTCGCTGAGGATAGTACAAAAGATTGAGTCAAAATGCTAAATTCACGACAAAAGTTACTATTTCGTAACTATTGTACGACACTCCCATGTAAGGCATTTTCAAGAACGACACCTTTATGAGACAGTATGCGTGAAAGTTTTGGAGGAATCTTCTTCCTCATATATTTGTTTGATTCTACTTAGTATTTTACTATAAGTTTTTAAGTTCAAATGTAATAAATAATCAATTACCATCTTATTTACTTCCATGGATTTTAATAGAACATAATATTCAAATTGTAAAATTGTTTTTCAATTTCTGATTTTATTTTTATAATATAAAAATGTCATCGAATTTTTATTTTGTCAAAAGTCATTTCTTTTTTGGTATCTACTTTTTCATAATGAACTTATTTCAATGATTTCAAGGATTTCATAATGAATGATTTCAAGAAATTAATTCCAAATAATACATTACATATTACAACATAACAATAATCAATTTATTATTCTCCATAGATACTGCATTATTTTAACAAACGGTGGGATAAAATCAACAGGGCGATACAACTATACAAGCATTCTTTTTAGTCAAGGGTCATAAAATTGTTTTGTTCTAAGCCCAACTGATTCTCACAGAAAATACTGAGTTATGAGAAATACGTGATCATTTGAAAAACCATAAACACAGCTTAGAGATTCCTTTTTTTCTGCTATTGAAAACAAGAAATGCTTTTTAATGGAGTTAACGGTCGTAGAAGATTCAAAACCGGAAGGAATGTTTTGAAAAGTTCTGTGTATACAGTGCTGGTCCGAGGATGGCATTCCAGATAGGATCAGAGAAAACAAAACGAAGCAACATCAGTAAACGATGTGTGAGAACGAATTAACCGCGCTGAAAGTGAGGCACATCACTGAAGTCTCACAGAGAAATGCTTCAGGATCAGTGAAGCATTGTAGATGGCTGATATCATAGAAAGCATTAAGAATCGTTTAAAAGACGGGGGTATGATTGATATCAAGAAAAGTGAAAAACATTTCGGTAATTTCGGATCGTGCAATATTTTTAGCAATGTGAATGGCATCTCGCAGTGATTGTTTTCAAATCTGATTAGAATCCTTGCAGTTTATTTTTTTCCAAAGTGGTATTTTAGAGATGTGGAAATTGCTGTAATGCAGTGGTTATTACTGAATAATTCTTTGCCCAAGTCATATTAATAAATGAAATAAAAAACATGCAAAGTCAAAAAAAATTAGTAAATTTTTCGAAAAACATGATTGGTTTCAAACTAGTCATGTTTAAATGTTGGCACACTAACTGTGAATTCTGTCATGCGACATAAAATATAAGTGATGAAAAATCATTCAAAGCCTTTTACTACGAAATTACGAAATTTTTCGTCTTAATTTTTTCTAAAATAGTAAAGCTCATTAAAGAAGGATTTTTCAATTTTAGTAATATTTTAAATCAAAAATAAATTTAAAAACTTTTCCTCAGTAACTGTGAATAAGATTATTATGCAAATATTACATTTACATCCCTTTATAATTAAACAAAACATCCAAAGCACTCTACAGGACATATCGTAGGACTAAGAACTATGAAAATGTTCTTGGTCCTACGGTATCCTTGGTCCGACTTTGTTTAATTACTTCTTGGGTAGTAGATGCTCATTAAAGAATATTTTTCAATTTTAGTAATATTTTATGTGAAAAATTAATGAAACTGTTAAACATTTTCTTCCAATAACCTTGAATCATTATTATTAAACAAAAACTATTTTTATACTATTTTATAATTTAAAAGAAGCATTCAGGGCTATCAATTGTATTTCTACCCCCCCCCCCCCTCCCGCAAAAAACATTCTCTTGTTTTAATAAATTTTTAAATATATTTTTAAATTTATTTTACTTATAATATTTAATTATTTTTTTATGTTTTTATATATAGATTTTTAATAACAGGATTTCTACTCTCGGCGTTATGACGAAACAAAGCAACGACATAATCATGCATCAATGTTTCGGAATAGAGATTCGAATCTCCTCTCTAATCCAGTTTCTTACGTGAACAAGTATTTTGACCAACAGCTTTTTATACATCATATTTATCACGCCTATTTTATACCATTCATTTAAAAAATACAAAAATATCAGTATTTTAATTTAATTTTGATCATATATAATTAACAACGCATTCTTTGAAACACGACGTCAGAAGTAATATATCATTTTGTTAAATGAATTTAGCAGTAATAAATATCTCCAAATTAATTCTTGAAAATAATTACTTATTTGAATACTAAATATTTAAAGGAAAAATATTTAACAGCCAAAAAATTTAAACTCGAGACTTTGGAGCATTTTTATTTTTCAGACCTTTCTAAGTCCAAAAAATATATTTATAGCATTATGTCTGTCAGTGAGCACGATAACTCAAAAATGCTTTGAGCTAGAAGAAGGAAATTTGGCATATGAAATTAACATCACATTTGAAGAGTTCAATCAAATTTTATACAGGATTCATTCAGAAGTTTGTCTGTTTAGTTGATCGAATACAAGCGAATTTGATAACTACCAAACGTTAAGAGCTAAACGGATAAAAAAATTGATATGGAGGAGTAGCATCTAGAACGTAGATATGCATTAAATTTTGAAGCATTTCTGTTACAGGATTAATCATCTGTCGGCTTATGTCGTCGCATGCATGTAAACTTAAAAACTCAAACACATCTTGATTTAAATATCTGGTATGTAATCTTGTGACTGCAACTGTAGTTTGCGTCAGATTTTGTTTTCAGTCGATCGGAAGTAAAGCGTCCACAAGGCAAATTAAGTTTTACGTATTAGTGTATTAACCGCATTCCAGCAATTAATCGCCAAAGATCGCACACTAAATTCAGTAAAAAGGCTAGATTTAAACCAAAGATCTATATTTCATAAAAATTATTCGCCAATTTCATGCAAGATGTTCTGTGTCTTTCCCAAGGTCATTAACATTTTATACCGGGGGAGGGGTTAACACCATTATTAGAGTATGCAAGAAAGTTTTGGGGAAAACACTGCATCTGGTTTAAGTTTAAAATACATTCTGCTTAGAATGTTCTTCTTTTGAAAGTAATCCTCCAATCAATCACCTAACGGAATATTTTTTTATAGTTCATTGTTTCTCCTTAGAGAAAATCCATTTTACTTGCTTTTGATTCAGAATAAGATTAGTACAATAAAAGTAGATGAACTTCGTTTGTATCATTCAATGCCCAATTTAAAAGTATTTCTGCTCGAACTACGTTTAGATTAGCGATCATATTCGTTATAATATCCTTAGTCAAAGTCATCTTGAAATGACAAATAATTTAATAGAGATAAGACGAACGCAAATAATTTTAAAAAGGATTCTCTTCTGCTTTTTTGGGCTTGGTACGTTGCACATATGACCAAGAAAAAATTATCACTGCTGTAAGTAGTATTAAATACAATGCTTACGTCTTTTACAAATGGAAAAGCGATTATCTGTATCCATAAATGCTGCATTTTATTAAATTCAATTTTTACTTATAAATAAAAAAATTACTTTTTAATAAAATTATCAAAAACGTAGTCATTTAAATAATTTTCCTTTAAAAATAACATCCATATTCACTTGAACGTAATCATATTAAATCCCTAACTATCTTCAATCTGGCATTAATTCTCATTTTACGCATTTACAAATCGAACGACATTTAATTGCTTCTTCTATTTGTCTTATCATGGTTACAACCAATTAAGACAACCGTTATGTAAAAGTGTGTTTCTTCTTTTTCTTTTCATTGTTCATCCTAATGAAGCAAATGACATGTTAACTTCGATATCTCTTTAATATTCATTTTATTTCAAAATGCATGTCAAATGACATCTACAAGAATCAAAATCAGAATCACAATTCAAATACCAATTAAGTATTTGACAAACAACCTATCACTAAATCTTTAATATTTGTAGCTCTTTTGATGCATGTAAAAGAAGAATAAAATTTGATTATTTTAAAAATTGATATACCCTTATAATTAGTCGTTTATAATCTAATAAAAATCTAAATATAAAATGCCATTTTTAATTCCATTTTTTTGTGTTTCTTTGTTGTTTTTCTTCTCTTTTATCGTGATATTTGATGCGAGCATACAAATAAAAAAAAGATATTATAATTTTGAAGAATATAATACGGAATATTTATGAATCACGATTATCACGATTCGTTCTTGGACTATCAGATAAAATTTTAGTTTGATATTTTAAATGCATGGTATTTCTTACGCATGACCTAATTTACTTATAAAGAATTATGTAGAAATTTCGTCACTTGCAGGAAATTATAATTTTTTTCCTTAAAGAGTGGAGATAAAATTAGGGATAAACCAATTTATTTAGAGAATTTATGAATTTTCATATGATTCCTATGACAAAAATTATTGTTCTGTAGTAGTAATTTATTAAATATGAAATTATATCAACTGTAGAGATTAACGAAAGCAAAAACAAACAACGCTTTTTTCGAAGAAGAAGAAAATTTTGGCTGATGCTTTTCGGAAAAATTCAACTACTTCAGTGTTTCATTTAAAAGTATAGAAATGTTTTGACCCAAATTCTTTTTAACTAATTATGATTGTTTTGTACAGATTTCCATTATTTCAAGTAGGTATTTAATTTATTACACATTATTTCTTCAAGAAATTTGAGCAAAATTTTATAAATATTTGTGAAGAAAAAAGATAATATATAATTGATATCAATTATCTCACAAATAACTACTGCCTTTAAAAATAAAGTTTTATATGTTTATAATTCTTATACGTTTTAAATTATTTATTACATTATCGTACCTCTAATTTTATCTTTTTCTATGATGTTATTTTATTGCTGAGGAAGTAAAATGAACCGAATCTGTATTTGGTCTTGGTTTAATATAGTTTTCCGAATTTAGCATTTTTTTGTTATCGGAAGGCAGACGAAATCTACAACGGGATTTGATATCTAGTATAAAATGCAGATTTTTATTTCAAATCAGCTATGTTGTTGCAACCAGCAGTGGAAGAATCTAGACCTGTTTCTTTTAATAACTTTTCTGTCATAATCTTGAAGCATTTTTCAAATTCAGACTTTACATTGTTTTTTATGGAAATTAAATGTCAATGCTAACTTCAAACAAATATAATTTCCTGGAAAAATTATATAACATTTTTATGACACTTAAAATTATACCAATTCATTTTGTACATCACGTCTATGAATTTAATTGCTTTAATGGCTTTCCAATTGTCATTGTCTCCTATTTTCGAATCATTCTTTGCCCTTATGTTTTCCATATCAGCTAATAGAGTTTTAAAAAGACGAAAAATAATCTCTTTTAAAATCTTATTCGATAAAGCATTTCATACAGAGCCTTCTATCAATCGAACTTGAAACAATCTGCACTTAAATTGTTTCCACTGTCCATTTGTATTTACGGTGAGCATAATAAACTGTTCACCTTTCAATATTCAAAGTCCATCACAAAGCTAATTCACTTCCGCACTTGAAATGCGAGGTAAACACAATTATGCTCAGATGCCAAATCAAGTGACTAATATGGCTCAGATGAATGTGTAATATATTGAGTTTTAACTAGCTGTCTAGCAGAAACGTGAGGTGCCATCCACTTGAGACCAAAGATGACCAAGTTTTCGAATCACCCATCTGTCTGAACGTGCTTGGCAAGCTGATGAGAACCAATGCGCGATGCTCGGAAAACAAGAGACCTGCCGATGGAAATAATAATGAGAGCTATGATAACTAGTATGGTCTGGAGCGAAAATAGCAGTCAAATACAAAAGAGTCACCGTGAATGGAAGGAAGATTTTAATGTGTGAGAATTCTTACTGAATGAAGTTATAAATTATTCATTTTACTACGAAATAATATCACAAGACAACCTTCCCAACGATATGTTACAACGGTTTTATACATGGCCACATTATATAAGTAAAGGCGTATATAGAAATAAACTAAACAAATGGAGTGATACAGCTCTACGCGTTTATTTTACAAAAGTCACATTAAAACTTTCTCAGAAATAAGTTAAGCAGCGTGTTGCAATTACTTCAGCAAGTGCTGTTTTTCAGTTCTAGGATTTTTACGACAAAAGTCGATATGCCGACTATAGAAAGTGACTGAAAAAATTTGAATTCAACAATTAAGAAAATTGGTTTATTATATTTTATTTTTGTCTGTTACTAATTGCTTTACTGAGTGTAATTTTCAATACTAAGAAATGCAGTTTTGAAATATTACTTAGTGTATATGAAGCAGGACTTTCAAAAGTTAACTATCTTTTAAAATATTCTTCATATCAATATTTTTCATTAAACAGACATTTAAAAAAACTTTTAAAATTTGATCTTTTTACACTTAATTCAAACTGCAAAGAAAGTTTTAATTAAGTAAATTATAGAGCACAATTATTGCAGATTAAAAGATAATTGATTAACATAAATGTATTCTGAATTTGAATGCCTTTCTTTATAAAGATATGAAATAGAGTATTTACTGAAGAAGTTTCATTTATATTGAAATTTTCCAAGCCAAATTTCTTTCTTGCATTTTTTTTTAAAGTTGCATAAAAGAAGTAAACTTTTCTTTCAATATTTTAACTATGCATTTTTGTCTTAAAATTTCTTTTAGCATGCATTTTTTCAAAGTATAATATTAATATTGTGATTTTAACTTTTTAGAAACAAATTCATTCAAACTGTAAAAAATTAATTACAAATTGTTACAAATTAATTGTAACTGAGTTAATTAGTTTTCATGGCTCAATTTTTTTCATGCTTTGTTTCACCTAAGTTGCACAATGAAACTAAGATACAGAACTGAACTTCTATAAACTTCTAAATATTTAGGGAATACCACATCGAAGAGTAACAGAGGAGGACATTACATCTCAGAGCTATTTTAGGACTTTTAAGGCTCATTAATTCGCTTTGACGGAAGTCATTCCTAAATTTTATTCTCAAACATTGAACAAAAAATGGTTCTGAATAACTGTTAACTAGCCACACCTTTCTGATTATTCTGTTCCATTAAATTTCGAACAGAGTGAAAGAAAAAAAAAGTCCGGTGAACGGTCAAGAGCTAAGTTCGTGCTGTCTTAATAAATTACCGAGAAGCTTGTTCTGACAGTGAGCGCTAACAAGGGCGTTCTGTGTGGAGAAGTGGTGACCTTCAGCTGGTTAATATAGGTACACCCTTCACTTTGTGATTTGGTAATGTTCCGTGCAGATTTTGAATGTAACGGACAGCTTATTATCATAAGCTTACATCGCTCTATTGTCTGCAGTCTGGGCTTACCTAAACAAAAGCTAGACTCTTTCATCTGCGGCTCAGGTCACGTTCTTCTGAATACTCGGCCTTACGTTTGCGCTAAACAGTTTAACAGTTTCAGTTATTGAATCTTCCGCTCGTGAAATCGTTTCGACATTTCCTAAATAGGGTTTCTTTCGGTGTTATTTGTTTTCTTTTCCTCGTGCTTATTTTCTTTCTTTTTCTTTTTGCTATTCAGTGCGACAAACACTCATGTGTTTTTGTGAAACATATTATTTTTCTAGGTAAGCGTTTTAGAACTTACAAGCTTAATACTAAGGATTCAATAATCGATTCAGCTTGATCCTGCTGTTCTGTTCTGCTCTAAATGAACCAAAATAAAATTTATACGTTCATAAAAAATATAGTACAGGCATATTTTCATGAAACATCTTGATATTGATTATAAATAATATAAATATGTACTCCTAGAGGATTTTATGTTTATTTGTATTTCGAAGGAATATTTTTCAATTTATACCAAAGGTTTCATTCAGGTTAGTGTAACCCAATGCAAAAGATCATTTATTTTTACATATAAATGTTCACTTTTGTTTGGAATAATTCAAAAGAAAAGAATAACAGTAGTTTCTCTAATTTATTAATTTTCGAAATCTGTTTCATTGACGTATGTATTTGATCACATGACAAGACAGCGCGTGAAAGGTCAAAAATTATCCGAGGGCCAAACTGTTTGAACTTACTGCAATTTTTTTTCTGTATTTCAATTTCTGATATACTGTAAAAGAGTTCTGCCGGTGATTGTGAGGGAAAAAATGGCGAATCTCATAAATTTGAGTCACGTTGATATAGCTGAACTAATAGAAGCTTCTGACATCGAAGAAGAAGTGTCCGAGTATGAAAATCATACAATGATGAAATTGAGAGTGAAAGTTCTGACAACGATTTTGATATCTATATTCAACAAATGAACTATAAAATGAATATTCAGTTCAGGAATCGTGAAATAAAGTGAAAGTTGGATCTGCTGCCACATTGTAATCAATCAACAGATGCTAATATTTTAAAAACTACTCCTCAGGTGGTCACAAGATATGCAACGGAAAGGATAACAGACGTGTAAAGTAGGATAGATAACTCTTCGTTAAAGTAAAGTAAGCTTTATTTTTTTTAATACAAAAGTTATTTTCTAGTATAAATGGGTGAAATTCGGTTAGAAGTTGTTCTCATTTTCCTCGCGTGATTTTTGGGTAATGGATTCGAATGGTTGCCAAAACACAACTAGATTACAAAAATGTGCATAATTTTTCATTCTGAAAATTTTTGCATGATTCTTATGACAAAAATTTACTGATTTGTAGTGATAATTTATTAAATATGAAATCATATAAAGATAGAGATTAACAAAAGTAAAAAAATCAGCACTTTCTGTGAAAAAGAAGAAAATGTTTTCCGACGCTTTTTGGAAAAACTCAGTTACTTAAGTATTACTTAAGTATTAAGTATTATTTAAAAGTATGGAAATGTTATCATTAAAAGTATGAAAAAAATGACCAAAATTCTTTTAAACTAATTATAGGATTCGATTGCACCATTTTCCCAGTATTAAAGTATCCCAGTAGCTATTTGTGAAGTTTTTCTTTATTATTATAAGTGAAATCTTTCGTTTCTCCTATTTGTATATATTGTTAATTTTAGTATATTTTAAAAAGTAGGAAGCATTTAAATATCATTTTAACATCGTGGTTATTTATTTTAATTCATTTAAGCATTGAAAGAATGTGAATTCTGAAATCAAAAGAGTTTATGAATAGTTCGAATAGTTGATATAGATAAAATGGAGTCGAAAATTCGATCTACAATATTCTTTTGCCCCTTTCCTCAATGCTTAAAATCACAAACCTTAAAATAACCTTTTGTATAATTTATCCAACTTCTTTATGCAGCCAGTTAAATGTCTGACAATTAAAGATTGGATAAAATGTTATATCCATGGGAAAGTTTAAACAACATCCGAACTGTTAGTTTGAAATATCGTTGTATGTTAAAGTACTTTAAACTTGATTCGTCTATTTTTATTTTATTTTTAGCATGCACTTTTAATTATAAAAGCAGAACTGTTGTAAAATATTCTTTAAAACACTTTAAAACATCTATTAAAACTAGAGAAAAAAATTACAACGAAAAATTTTTTATTCGCTTAAAAATGTACTTTTTTAATTTTAAACTGACCTAAAATTGATTCTTGTGAAATAATATGAAATGCCGAAGATATCAATGAAATTTTTTTAAATTTTTAAAATTAAAAAACTAATTAAAATTATGAAAAATACTTTCTTAGTGAGCATCTACTAACGAAGAAAAGGCTTCATTCCCAGTTTGCTAATTCTAGATACAGTGGTCTGCTCATTAGAGCATTTTATAAACGGGTTTATCATCATGCACTTTTATTCACGTTTGGTATGCCAAACTTTGAATATTATCAAGTAAGAAAATGAAAAAAAAATCACACTTTCAGAGCATTGCATATTTTTGCAGAAATTTTTCTTTATACGTATTAGAAATCTCTTTTAAAACCATACTCTAACGTCAATTCTACTTTCATTCCAAGTTTAAAAAATTTCATTATTTATCACATCTTAAATATCCTACTCCTTTAAGATTTTCATAAACTAAAAAAATTATTTTTAAAAATGCATTTATTTTTATACTATTATTTAATACTAAAACCATTCTATTCTAAGATTTTATTGCCCGAAGTTAGGCAAAAAGTGAAAGCTATACAAGTTCGAAAGTTAACATAAAAATAAGAAAAAAGGAAGGAGTAAAATAAGATTTAATAATTAATAAATAATTGATTGTCGTCAATTCTACCCGCCATCAATTGTATTGCACAATTAAGCATATCTTTGCTCTCCATACCTTCAAAATGGTTGCAAATTTGTTAACCACAAATGTTCTTTTTTGTCCCTTTATTGTCATTTTTGTTTAAGATTGCATTGTAAAATACTGGATTTCTTTCTTTTTTTCGACATTTCAATTGAAAATAAGAATTTAATTGATTATTCACGATGAGTAATAGATAGTTTTCAAGCATAACTTAATGCGAAATTATTTCAATGTTAGTTTTAATTGCTTTCACATTATTATAAAAAAAACTATAAATAAATGTAAATAAAATTTAAAAAATTAACCCTACAAATTTAATTAAGTTAATTCGAGCAATTTGAATCTTATGGTAATCTGAATTCTGAAAGATGCTTAAACAAACTGTTTTGCACGGAAGTAGGTTTGGTATGGCTCGATGCTAACAGTACAAGACACTCAAAAAAAGTAATCATATAATGCGAGAATTTAAAAAATTGTTGGGTTCGCTGGTTCAAACTGCAAGAATATCAAAAAACGAATAAAAAACTAAAGTGCCCCTAGTTATCTTGATATTAGTTTTAATTACGTATATATATATATATTTTTATATATATATATATAATTATATAAATTTTTATAAATATGTAGATAAATATAAATAGGGAGGGAGGGAGGTAAAGAGTTGATTTCTATTTTTTTTTGTTTGTTTATGCATCTTTATAATTACATCTATTCGTGATTAATTTTGAACTTTCGACCTTATGGATACCTCCCCCTAAACAAATGCTGCTATTTATCTTCACCGCAATCGAAATCTTTTTCATCAGAACGACGAATGTTAGAAATGGCTACTGGAGTCTGACCGTAACTTGATTCACCGATTGGACGAAAATTATCCTGTCAAAATGCTGGCATGAACCAAATGATTTGAGTGCACTCAGGTGCTCACATAATTACATTTTTTTTTTTCTTTTGCCGAACATGATTGAAAGATAAATGCTGATCACACAGATAAACCACAGCTAGCGAATTAAGCATTGACATGGGAAATGTTAAAGTTCATCTCGTTGGAGGTTAAATATCTTGCCTTTGTTAATTAAGAAATAGTAGAAATAAACGGTTGTTTTCTTTAGTTTGGCAGGCTATCATCCTATCGCCTTTGCATTTTTCTCTTTCTTGGCCTTCTGAATTTCTTACATGTCTGCTTTCTCAAAAAAAATAACCTTGAGGACACTCCGCTGTAACAGATTGGAAGTATTATTATACGCTTTATACTATTCAATCCTCGGGCTCTGTGCTAAACTTTACCCATCAGATTTGATCGATCAGCAGTGAAATATGTGTAACTCTGTCTGTAAAAGAGCATTATAAATGAAATTAAATTTAACAATTACAAGGTTTTTATGCAAGCTATTTTTCGGAAAATTTATTCTAGATAAAGGGAAAGCAGCATTTATTAAGAGTAATGGAAAAAAACATGTTTGATCTGTATATTTTCATTGCTGCTTATTCCTAACACTTTAGAGTTAATTTTGCTTGTGAAATTCTTTTGACAAACTTAGAAACTTTGTTTATCGATAACGTATTGCACTTGGCTGCTACTTGCATACTAACAATTCTTTTTTAAATATGAATGCATTTAGAATTTTAAAATATGATTCTATTTAGAAAATAATAATTATTTAATTTATTGCCAAATTTTTAAAAATTATAATTTTTCTATACATAATGAATCAATAAACATGCTTTCATCAACAATGTAGAAAATCTGAGTTATTTTAACTTTCTAATAATTTTTATTAGCCTAGTTACTTAAAGAAAACTTCCACATTAAGGTATAATCAATTTATGCAAAATCACTTTCTCTATAGTCGTGCAATTATCGAAATACTAAAGCACAATTAAGCAAGGTTTTTAATTTCTCTTATATACAGAACGAACTGTTTGTTTATTCTAAATTTCCAGCTAAAAATCTTGAGCAGAAAATCATAATTGTTTTTTTATAAATATTCTACTTTCTGATAAGTATATAATCCATACGATTATTATCCTCTAGATAGCTCCAGAATCATGAAATAATCATAAAAATATATTTGTTGAATATTGCTATCAACACATATATTTGATATGAAAGAGCTGGAGGTAGAATTATTCAGCAAAATTATATTAGAAGTCGTGGACGAAGTGTTTAAACGTCACAAGTGTCGCTGTCAGTGTGATTAATTGGTTGTTGTTAATAAAAACGCAGTTAATATCAATAATAATAGACTATTATGAATACTAGCTAGATTATTTACTTTATCTGTATCATATGTTAATATCTTGTAGCAAATAGGAACTAAATTCTTACTCCTGAAGGATATCCTCAAATCTTGCAAAAATGCTGCAAAAATTCAAACATCCGCATCAAATTTTATTGATTAATATGCCCGGAAGTCTATTGTATCCTAGAGGCATCATTGAAAAAGAACACTTTTGTCTAATGAACATATTCGTTTGGTTCAATTTAGAGTAATCCAAACATAATGTTTTCTAATGAATCCAGATTCATCAATGAGAATTGAATAAGAGTGATTAAAAGATAATTATCGTCAAGTGTGACTTGGGGCCTTTTCCAACATACGTTTAATAGAGAATTCGTTGCAACCTCCAGCATTTCTATGGAAATTATCCTTATGGTCCAAGAAAAGTGGAGTGAAAGGTTGTTGCTTCACACCTTTGACTTACTGTGGTGATATTACAGAGGTCTTAAATAGAAATTCTTTGGCTTGGAGCAGCCACTTTTTTCTACTTTCTTGTGTAAATTTGGCACACAGGTTTAACATCTAAACTTTAGATATGTATCAAATTTGAAACTAATTCCCTCAAGGGGTTAATAATCTGTCGGTTTTTGCTTTCACAAGCATATAACACGCGATAATTCTAATACGCAACAACTTAAAAATATCGAATTTGGTTAAGTGATTTTTGTGAATACAAATGTAGCTGTCTTTCAAAGATTGATTTTAATCGATCTGAAAAAAGGCATCCAAAATACAAATCAACTTTCTTCTACTTATGAATTGATAATATCTCAGAAATTAATTGCCAAAGACCGCACTAAAAATTATTTCGTAACTATAGTTCTCCAATATCATGAGATTAATATTGCAAAAGTACGTTTAATACAGAATTAAACGCGAAAAAAATTTCGTTTAAAAGAATTTTTAAAAGAATCTCCTGGTTTCATTTAATTTCTACCCATGAATGAAATTGCTTATGTATTTAGAAAGGATCCCAAACTGAAAAGTATTAGATATTGAAAGCTTGATATGAATTTAATATTTCTTAGATTCATACCTCACAAAGAATTCCTTTGTTGTGATGGGCAGACATAAAAAAATCAACCTCTTTGAATCTGACAAGAAATGTCAATTGGTTGCGAATGAGACAAAATTCAAGAAGCTTTCATCAATAATTCAAGGGAAAGCAATGGTAAAGGACACAAAATAACCATTATTACCTAGAAAATCACAGTTTTGGACAGACTGCCTGTTCTAAGTTTGGTAAGAACAGTAACAATTTAAATTGCTGAAAAAAGTATTTTTTTCATTGCAGAATGTGTGTTTTTTAAATGATTTTTTTGTTGCTAAAAATGCACAATTCTTCTATTAAAATATTATTTATTTCCATTTTTTATACCGATATTTATTATAAACTATTCTTTTTACGTTCTCGTTTATGTAGAATGGAGAAAGTACAGTAATCGTCAAAAAATTTGGAACCGAGAGGTTTTGACTAATCTCCATGTTTTAGATATCCTGGAGTTTGAAAAACACATTTTAGGAAAGTGTCCGTCTGTCTGTGACAAAAATAATTCAAAAACGCTTCAAACTTAACGGATGAAATTTGGTATACGTTCTTGACACCAAATTTGTTGATTTCTATCAAATTTTCAGTAAGATCTGTTCAGAGGCAGTCTTCTTGTTCGGCTATTCGAATAAATTTTAGCACTATAATTACAAAACGAAGATATCTAGATGAATAAAATTCGGTATGCAGATTTAACATCTAAAGTGTAGATTGCTGTCAATTTTTGAGTCAAATCGAAACGAAATTTGGGAAAAGCGTTCTAAAACACAAATTCTATTTTCGGATTTTATTAACCGTATGCCAGTGATTAATCTCTAAAGAACTCGCCAAGGATGACACGATAGTTTCAGTAAAAATGCTAAATTCACTCCAAAAGTTAATATTTCGTAAGTATCGTATTCCAGTGCCATGTAAGGTGTTCTCTGGAAGGACAAAGTTTATTAGAGTATATGTGATAGAATTTTGGAATGACCACTCCCGCTAGTTTCGAAATTTTTTCTTGAAATTTGATATCAAGAACTGAAAGATATTTGACATAAAAAACGAAGAATAACTTTGACATAAATAATCAAAGGATATTTAAAATCAAGAATGAAGAATTATGTCAGAACAATTTGATCTCATCATCACTTGAACCGAGACCTTTTCCATCTCTATTTCCTAAGAATCGTCAAGAAATCGACTACGGAATATTTTTGATTATATCCCTCGAGTCACACATTTGCTTTATAACTTTCAATTTTGTTTAAGATTGATAATGGCTATTTTTTAAAATTAAAGTCATATTGTTCATTAAAATTCTAAATGAAAATAATGGTCTCAAATGGCCATACTGCCAGTTTTACTTTTGCCATAAGATAAAATAGACACTCGATGATTTTAGGAAAAGGTTTTAAAATTTTATAATTCACCAGAAATTAGTTATAATTTTACATATAAATGCATATACATTTTCCTAATCTTATATTATTCATTAAGCACAGTTTTCTTATAGAACCCGATAGCGAATATTTATTAATCTGATAGAATATTTTACTACAACTCTGCATATTTATATTTTGATTATTTTATATATTAGTCTAGAATTATGAATCAAATGTAAAAAAATTAATGCTATTATTCAAAACCCAAAGCTAAATTTTACGATAAGATAAAATCATCATTAAGATATGTTTTATGATATTTCAAGAGACTTATTATTATTATTCTAAATAAAACTTATCTTGTATTCATTCACAAAAATTCAGATATTATCAGACACGATAGTCCATGATAAATAAGGTAAGATAATCATTTGATTCATGCTCCTCACCATTTACTATTGTTAGCCATTTTATCTAAACTAATTGTTAGCCATTATATTGTTAACCATTTTATCTAAACTAATGTTCGATGAATAGAAAACACTCCTCACATCCATTCTCTAAAGATAAATAAACAAAGTTTAGCATGCAAATGAAACACGACCATTACTCATTGAATATCAGCAATTAAGAGTGAAGACGAGTCAATATACCTTCACAGCGATAAAGAAATACATACAATCTATTTATTTTATTTACATAAGGGGACAAGTATCATTAAAATCTTGACTGCATATATACGTATATGTCACAAATAAATATTTTAGTGCTCGTCATATTACAATTAGTGTAACTTAACGCTTTCTCAGTTTAATTTTTTTCCCGATCAATTTCATAAGCATCTTAAAAATACCAAGTTAGAAAATAACAGTCTATTTCATTCGAAATCGTAAACGTTTCGCTTTTTAGAACTTATAAAAAGTCCAACAATTAATTTCGAGTTTTTTTTTTTTATTTGACATTTACCGGGTTAAGCGCCTCTTCGCGTTCAACATTACCAATCGAAAAGGACCATAGGTTATAAACACCTAAAACATCACCTAAAGATTGCCGATATAATTTCTTCTCACTTTCATCATCTTTAAAAACTATTTAAAGATTGTAAAAAAAAAACTAACTTTTTTAATATATACTCGAAGTAACTAAGACTTCTTTCAACGATGTCTACACTCTTAACATACGTGCTTGTTTATTTTTACTTCTCTAGCGATAAATCAATAAAAAATGAAAACAGTTGCCAATCGAATTCCCAACCATCTTGTCGAAATTTCGAAATGCTATGGATGATAGAGCTTGTGGATCTTTGCGTAATCTGTAAACGCCGAATAAAACCCGTGTATGAAACATCTTAGCATCTTAAGTGTAATGGCACTTGGCGTTCTTGTAATCTAAAAATCGCCAAGTAAACTCAGGCGCTGTAAAAATAAACAATATGTTGCATATATGAGGTTTCCGTTCTAAATGTGACTCAATAACTAATTTCTAAATCATTAGAGATAGACATATATCCTTACTTGGAAAAATGCTTTAAATGGTAATATGTTTGAATCAATAAATAGGATGCTAATTACATAATGAAACATAAATTTTTAAAGCATTTATCCAGTTCTATTAGTCATATTTAATTAATATTTTTGACATATTAATTTTTTAATCCACTCTTTTACTAATGAAACTGGTGCCTTTATGAATATTGCTAATTTACATGATTTTAGATCACTCGATTAGTCGCTTCATGCAAATTCTATCCGTTGATTGACAGATCCTATTATCAGGAGCCCATTTATCGACACAATTATAATTATTGAGTCGATAAATGGAAATTTGTTGATAGAGAATAATTAAATATAAATTATTCATATTTTTTTAAATATTTTTTTCCATTAGGATGTCTGCTTCTAAAAGTTTAACAATTATATACTGTACAGAGATTATAATTGATATTCTGAATTTAATTATTATGCAAAACTTCGTGGATTCTGAGAAAGGAACTGAAAAAAGAAAAAAGAATTGCAAGAAAAACAAAACAAAAAAATGAAGAAAAACAAAACAAAAAAACCATACTAGCCATTGGAAATATTAATTTTGTGTCTCGATGACACTTTATAAATAAAAGGATTACAAAAGCCTCTACATTCTAGCATGAAGATTCTGTGCATTTCTCTATAATTGTGCAAGGAACAACTGAAGAAGATCTTATTCTCATTAGATTGTTGGCGTTGCTGTCATTACCAACGTTTAAATAAAAAATAGCACAGAATTTTGTTTTTAACAATCATGTATGTGTTCTAGATATGTAATATAACACTACTCCATGCTTTTCCAGTTATATTATAACTCGTAAAGATATTTATTTACACACCGTCGTGGACATAAATTAGAAGAAAAACTATACTTTCTTCGGGAGGGAGATTATCTGTCTTTGTCCTCGCCAAACTTCCTATTTTCTGTGTAATCGTTTAATACACGGAGTATCCTGTCCACAGTTTAACACTCAGCGACTCAAAGAAAGGTCACTAAAATGTATCACAGGCACTACAAGCATAAAATTAAAAGCGATACACTTTGATAATATATCTCCCTAGGTGTTTTGGAAAATGAAACACGCTTAAATACTTCTATGTATACCTTATTAAAATTTTATTTTGATTTAAAAAATTTTCCGTTTTTGATATCTCATAATAAATTACAATTCTGCCTAAATCCCCATATAATTTTATTTAATTATAAAATGAATCAAAGTCTTTAGTAAATATTAAGTGATTACTTAATGTTTAACTTTCCGTGTTTAAATGACGCAGGAGAAGTTTATTATTGTAAATATTACTTTTCCGTAAATATTTGTTGTTGTTTTTTTACATTACTACCCTATTAATTAGATTTGATTGTTAAAATTTGATTGGGTACTTGCCGGTTGTACCTACGATCAAAAAGCACCAAGAAAAAAATTCGCTAGTTTGGCTATTTCAATCGTTAAACTATATAGCATGTGATTTGATATTTATATATTTATATTTATGCAATTGAATATATTTTTATTATTTGGCGAAATTTTTTGGTACTTTTTGTTCACCGTTAAAACCAAATTGTACCGTTGTAAATATGTTTTTTCTATAAGTATTGTTTTTTTATGTTAATATCCTATTTTATAAAACACGATTGTTAAATTTTATTGAATTTAATTTCATCTTGCATTATGATTCATAATAGCCTTTTGAAATAAAATATGAGTTTTGGCGCACTATAATCCAAAAATGAACCACTCTGAGATGTAATAATTTGATGTCGTTTATTTTACCAGAACAATATCTACTGAATAGTACCGTGACATTTCCACATCCAATATTCATGATAATCACACATTGAGTTGATTCCACCAAAAAGAAAACTGAATTCGAAAATTCTTGTAAAAGAAAATATTTACTCATAAAAAAACTAAAAAAATAGAAAAATTAAAAAAAAACTACTTTACAATTAAAGAAGAAGTGCAATAAAAAATACAAAACAATTTCGCCACAAATCTTCACCAGTGTAGCCTTATAGACACAACTACATTCATCATTCAACTTTTTCGAATTTCTCTCGGAAAAAGTGGAGGGAGGGATAGGTATTCTTCTAAAATTCCACTTATATTTAATTAAATTAATTGGAAACATGCTTAAGTGGTTGCTTTTCATATCAGAAGATGGAATAGTTCATGTATATAGAATAATCATGATTTCAAAATAATTATGTAGTTTTCCAGAAGTGAAAATTTAAAGAAATATATTCCCCATTCTCGCTACGTATTCAGAAATTTTCCCTCTCTTTTGATGATATAATTTTTAAGTAATAAAATAGAAGGCATAATTTTAGAAGATAAGGAAATTCCGAACAAAATAGACTCCCATTTTACGTGTCCATCAACAAGTCTACTAACAAACAACAGCCAGTGAACTTGAAATACGTTTCATGGCATTGAGGAGAAAAAAACGAAATTAGTTTATTACTTCCGTCAACTTTCATGCTTCTCAAGATTGAAGATGTGTGATTTATTCTTCCAAAAGTGCGACTAATTCAGTCATTGTCAAATAGCATCTTCGCATGGACAATTTCTAGCCATGTGAGAAATAGAATTGAAATTGGTTTCAAGTGGAAAAAAGTATATAAAAATTCATTTCTTAGAATCAATATTTATCGTACAGCATAGGGGGTAACCAGAAACCTAGCAATTGCTTTTCATCTAAAATGGCATTATATTATATTATGAACGAAATTCAAAAAACAGTTATAAGAAATCTTTGATGGCAGAATTAAAAAATAAATAAATAATCGTGGACACTTTAAATGTCAAGCTTTTTTTCACTGTATGATCATTTGGATAAGTGAAGATATGTTTGAATATGTGACTTCAAGAATTAATCTGCAAATTGCTCATTTCTTTATATTACCAAATACAAATTAATGAGGTCGGATTATTTAGAAACTGAAAAATAGAAACTTGCTATAAAAATCTGAACAACTTTTTTCTTCGAAAAAGTATTATTTTTTATTGTCGCAAAAAATTGCATCATAATAAATGTAAAATCCTCCTAATCATTTAAGGAATTTTTCAGTACTACATTTATTTATTTTTATTTGCACTGAAAATAATGAAACAGACATTTAAAATTTTTTTTCTTTATAACAGAAATTGTCATTTGGTGTGTGTGGAAGTTCAGAATATTTTTGATATGTTTGATTAAACATTATAGATACGGCTTGAGAAAAGAAGAAAAGCAAGGCAGAAAACTACCATTTTAGAAATATTAAATTGAAAATACTTTATCTCAGCTTTTAAGAGGTTAAATTTGACATTTTTTATTCAATTCATGGTGGTCTATTTTTACTCTCAATTGTAGGGTATCCCAATCCTATATATATGTGCGTGTATGCATGTGTGTGTGCGCATATGTGTAATGTTCTTGTTGTTGTCGTGTCCAAGGAAATGCAAAAAGTGAGGAAAGAAAGTCTCAGATATTGTCAAACATCCGAAGGACCACTGCCGCCAGCTTTGGCGCCTCATGACTGTAAAGAATCTCCTGAAGTGGATCCATCAGCGGTAATCAGCCAAGCTTTAAGATATCTGCGGTAATAGATGGGCACATGAAGATCCATAGAAAGAGGTTTGCCATTGTCTCAGAGATGTTGGAATTCTACCTGTTGGTCCGCGGGAAGTATCTTATTTCCCTCCTACCAACTACTTTTTCTGTTTTTGGAATCGATTCGAATCATTGAGCTTTCATGGCTTCAATAAAGAAACCTTAAGCATTGGACTATGGACTATTTCCTTAAAATTACGTAGAATACAAACCATTAAGAAATTCCACGTTTGATTCATCAATGTTATACACACACGCACACACACATATATATATGAGTGTGTGTGTAATGATATTTTAACTCTAATTTCAATTTAATGAATTTTCTAAGATTTTATCTTAATTTAGCCCATAGTAACTTCATTCTAAAATATTCTCTTATTTCGTGATCCAATTCCACTTTCTCTACTTAATTCAAGAGAGCTTTTTAAAATTGCTGAATCGGCTAAAAGCCTAACTTTCCCACACTCCGCGTGAAGGGCTAGAAAAATGTCAAATAAGCACCTTTTTAAAAAGATCCCCGTGTTTCCTCTGCCTTGTGAATGCGTGTAGCAAAAATCCCAAAAATCCCTATCGAAATCTTAATAATATATTAGCACTGTAAAGAAATATTTTCCTTATCAAAATCTCAGGTTATATAAGAGCAGGGATAAAATGTTCGAGAGCTTTTTCCTCATTCCTCTCTGTGTCGTTCTGTGTTGTGTGTGTTCTCATTGCTTGTACATAATGCCTGCTTCTCCAAAATGAAATAAAACGACGGCACGAAATCGAGTCTTTTCACTGTCTTCAAAACTGCATCCTGCTTCACATAAAACAATGCTTACATATACATATTCTTCGTGGATTATTTTTTTTTCTTATCTAAGATTGCTTACCTTACAATAAATATTTCTATAATTATACTTATATTTCGATTTTTTTTTCGTTAACAGGAAGATCTAAATTATTCCTTTTATTATTATAAAGTCCAGAGAATTATTCATTTCGAATCTCTATTAAGTCAAGAAAAAATAAAAAGCAAAATAAATGTCTTCATTGAATAATTCATCACCATCAAATGAAAAGTGAAATCAATGGTTTTACATGTATGTTTGATTTTTTCTTCTTTTTTTGAAGATTCTATAATTACCGTATTAGCTTTAGTCTATTGGAAGAAAAAAATTACTTTTTCTTGAATCTTTCAAACAGAAATGCTCCCCTGTTTATTACATTCTTTTATTATCCAAAACGACTCAACCATACCACAAAAATAAATTAAATTTGCACAATAGACTTGAAAAGGAATCAATGTTGGGCAAACTTTGGAAGAGAAATAAAAAAAACCAATTTTCAGCATCGCTACTATTTTTATCCACAAAAAAAAAGCACTATCATATCGAAATCATTTCCTAAAAACTTGTCCCCAGTTCACTCTAATTTGTTCTTTGCACGCTTCCAATATTACACAAAGAAAAAAAAATGCCTTCCTCTATTGAGACGTGTCCAAAGCAATTTCAGTGAAGAGCGACCTCTTCCAAGTTCAGGACCGCCCTTATAATACTAGAGGGACAAGCAGCAGCCCTTCATTGAACATTGTCTCCAAGGACACAATAAAAAGGACAAGTTTCATTGCGATGGTCGAGGTTATCAACTTCCCTTGAAACAATGGGGGAGGAAATGGGTGGAAGAAAGTTTTCCTTTCCGAGGTGTGATTTCACCTTAAAATCGAACTTTTACCTTTTGGGTTCGAAAGTGAGTAAGATGTAGTCTTATGAGAACAATGAAATTTTTTCTTGCTTGTTTGTGATGAGGAAGCTTGAATTGTTGTTGAGGCGAAGTGTAAGGCTACAGTTTGGGTAGTATGTCGTGATTTATATAGACACAGATGTGGTTGAAATGAATAAATTACTGGTGTGGGAGTTTGTTTCTAATAAATTAGATAACGGAAGTGGGAATAAATTTGAACTAACCCATTGTTTTATGTGGATTCAAAGATTAAATAAAATAATAGCATATGATGATATATATCAAAGAATATCAAAACTAATTAAAGCATAGTAATGTATTTATAGCTACCATTTTTACAAATTTTAAGTCATACTGTCATATATATATATATATATATATATATATATTACGTTATAAATTAATGCTACACGCACTCTATAAAACTTCTGATCTCAGCATTTTCTCACGCTCCGAGTGAAGGATAAAACTCTTTAATGCTTACAGCATTCTTTTAAAGATAACTAATTTTCAATATTCTAAATCTATACGTGACAAAGAAATCCCTATCGAAATATCACAGTAAAACCATTGAAGGGAAAAATTTTGGTATCTTCTGCGCTTACGTCGCGATGTAGACTAACGTATTTCTTACCACTTATTCTATGTACGTAAATTATGCTTCCCCGGATGGAATAAGTATTTTTTTCTCTTCTGCATATAACACTGTTAATTAGTTTTTACATTGTACAAAAACCGTGCTATGAGAAATTATTCACTAAGTTCAATCAAAACATTTTGACAGATAAATTCATTCAATAAGAGTAATTTTCAAAACACGTTATGTGAAATCTACGTATTATGCTATTATTTCATTTGTTATACACTATGTTATCATTCTACGTGCACGTGTTCTGTAGCCATACTATATTCAGTGGCGGATTTCCAACTAGGCCTAGAACCGCTGAACTGAGAAAAGGTCACAAACAGAAAAACTTAATTTTCCTGGTTTTCATATAAATGAATTTGTGGAAAATCGAAATCTGTAAATGATAAAATATTAAGATAATATTAACACTTTTTCAAGAATAATTAGTCAGGATCTTACATGTTTCACTTAGTTATTAGAATATTTATGAAATCGAACATCTACTTTAATAATATTGTCTACAAACCTGTAAACTAGGCAATCTAGAGTCACAATAGCTAATTAAAAAAATACATATTCTTAGAGATAATAACATAAAAAATATTAACATAAATGTGACACTGGTATAACATCTTATTAAAAGATGGGTCTCATAATGTACACTACTTATGTTTACTATTACCTCTCCCATATGTGCACTACTACCTCGCAAAATTCCAAAATCCGAGACTGCCTACGTGAAAACTGCATTATCAGAATGGCGATTTTTTCGAAAGAGAATCCGGCCTTTTTATATGAAAATAATGTTTTAAGAATATGCTTTAAAAAGATTGACTCTGTATAAAATAGTTCATAATTTTACTTAATTGGTTTGCTATTAATTCACAACACATCTGCATTCATTGTGCCTTATTAAAGTATGAAATTATTTTTTTTAAACTTAAATCAAAATTGGGAAAAATGAAAAGGAACTTTCTATACGCAAAATGTGAAAACGATAATCAAATATTTTGACAAAAACAGACATTGACATGAACTTTTGCACGACCAATTTTTCTTGAGCAGTTTGTTTTACAGATGAAATGCTATTTGTTTCTCAAATAATAATACACATTTTCAGCATCTTTGATTTGGTTTGGATTACAGCTAAGAGAAGACGGAAATTAAGAAAATTATATAGGATTTGCTGGTACCATGGGGAGAGGGGCACCTCGTAATTGAGGATGAGAAGCTTCCGGCATGGTGGTTGGTTCTCGCTACCTTGTGGGTACACGAAGAGGTGGGGGTCTGGCTCCTCCCATCGATGACGTTACATACTTCCCAAGGGAAGGGTTGTACCGTTAGGACTTAACCCTTAGGATACCCTTAGAACTCAACCATAGTTCTCGCCAGTGTTGCTGTCGCGGCGGTCAAGTCATTCAAGTTTCTCCGTGTGCCTTCCAGCGGGTCGGAGTAGTCAGTTTATGATACTGCTTTTAGAATCACTGTATGTCATAAATTTAGAAGGGTATGTTGCAATTTTCAGAAGGCTTAAATATATTGCATAAAGTTCGGATGTAAAGTCATAACAGAATGGGTGAAATCTTGAAGTGAAATTAATGAACTTATTATAAATATTAAATAATAAAAAATTATTAGAAAAATATGACAACAATTAAAAAAATATTCGAAAATTGAATTCCAGTCGATTCATAGGCTGTCTTTCGCTATCAAAGCTCCTAAATCTACATTCTTTGATATTTTCAAGCAGTAAAAGCAATTTAAAATGCATATCTTCAACCGTAAAATACATTCTAACAGATATCTTACTATTGAATTGAAATTGCAATTTTTTCTAAATATATAGCATGAATTTAAATCTAGGGATACTCATTTACTAGCTGAAAGAAAAATGTTTAAATCATAAAAACCTTTGTCTACTTTCGTGAAAAACGAGGCTTTAATTTCCTACATACGCAAATTGAGACATTAAAAAAGTTAAGTATCAGTTGCTAATTATATACTAATTGAGACAGATCGCTAATTAATTACCTTTTCTATATATACCTCTGTAACACATAGCAATCAATTTTGTTAGGGCTTTTTAGACTGGCCGCAATATGTTGTGGAAGTTTCTGCATTCTTGTATCATTAAGGACGAAACCATGTATTTAATAGGAAACTTTAAGAAAACAGGGTAGAAAATTTTTTAAATTGTGGCAATTTGTTTTACCATGTAACATTACCAACCCACTGGTGCGTATTTCGAAGCCCTGTCCGTCGTTTTTTAATCGAAATAATCACAGACAAAGTCATTAACTGCAGATTGATCATTTCCGTTTGCCTGTTTAGGAAATAGACTAATTGCTGTTTTTAGAATTCCAAAATTTCTTAAATCTCAATCACAGAAAGTTCTTATCCTCCCCCCCCCCCTATTCAAGTGCGAAACACTAAGATGTTCTATTTATTATATTTCCTAATTTAACTTGACTTATTTCATATTTGTAAAGGTGAAATTTTTTGTTATCAATTTTAAAGGTACTTCTTATTGTAGGAGAGATATTAAATTTTGTAGAATTGTGTGTTGACGGTGATAATATAGAAAACGCAATTATACAAAAATTTAAGTAGATACTTCAAAATTTGAGTTCCCAGTTAATCCATAAAATGTAACTAAATTTTTGTTTCTTTCCATTTCTAAATTTGAGATGCAGTTGATCTTCAGGCTTTTTTAATATTTATAAGTAGTGTTTTAACTCGGAACACCACTTTCAATTTCGTAATCAGTTTATTTTGCACAACACAATACAAAGAATTTCATGAGGCTATTTACAGATAGATGATAGAAACGTATCAGAGTATTTACAGATGAAGTAGACTGAAATTGATCAAATGATGCGTACATCACAGAGATGAAAATAACGTAACGCAAAATACGTTCCTTTCTTAAAGCAAACACAACATATTCTACTTAAATTAGTAAACGTGATTGCCAGATTCCAAGCTGCAATAAGATGCAGCACAAATTCTAAATGGAAAAATAAACAGGAAATATAAAACTTATTAGGAATGGCAACAAGTAATCTCCTTTGTCGATTAGCTGATTCGCCTAATCATCGCTCTCAAAAATTTAAATTAAATAATTTCTGTAACTTGTCTTCTTAATATCTTCTTCAGCAAAATATTTTTGAGCTTCTAATTTTGATAGTCATATAAATTATACTATTATAGAAGTCTAAGTGGTTCCGTTCATTGCATGCACTCTATAAAATTTGAACTTTAAATTGTAGGGGAAGTGATTAAACTTCAATTATGCTGGGTTTATACTTAGCCAGTTATAAGACAGCCAGTAGCCAGCGCATGCGTAGAAAGGCTGGAAAATGTTGTCCCGACGAGACAACAATATGCCGCTGTATTGTATTTTTTCCTTATTGCGCATGCGTTTGCAGAATTTGGAGGTTTTTTTGGAGTGAAAAAAATTGATCACTTATAGATTAATTCCGATATTTTTGTTGTAAAGTTGTGTGTGTGTGTTTTCATTTTATTTCCGTTCTTTTTCTATAGTTTACCAAATTTAGATGTATTGATCTTTTTTTTAAAATATTACTATGTTTCTTTGTGTAAATATCTATCATTTTAATACGATACGCGGTGAAAAAGTGAAATGTAGGGACGCCAAAACGGCTATTTGTAGTCACGCATGGAATGCCTGAAAATCCTATGAAATTATGGCAAGCATAAATCAGTCCCTTTCTACGCATGTGTTGCCTACTGGCTGTCTTGTGACTGGCCGAATGTAAACCCGGCATTAAAATAAAAACTTTCTTTGCCAAAACTGAATATGTTATTTAAAAATATGAATATAGAAAATAGAATCGTTTAGTATTGAATTCTTATGCGCACTAAATATTTTTTATTATGCAATTTCTCAAAGAAATATTCAATAAAAATTTATCTGATTCATCATAAATTTCAATTTTAGTTGTACTTTCAAAAGGATTGAAATGATGTAAATATTATTTTTTTTGTTTCAGTCAATAAATGTTTAAACTTTATAACGCTCATTAGTCCTCAAGAATCATATTCAATGAAATATTCTTCACATTCCAACTTTTAAATAAATAAATAAAAGCGTTTCTAATTTCTGGGGCCAATTGTGACAGAGTTATAAAGTCTTGAATATCACAATTTTAGGACTATCCACAATTTTATAATTTTAGGCCAATCAGCCTTGGGGAAGCTTCAGGCCTGATTAGCATATCTTCTTTGGGATAGAGAGGCCCAAAATCGAGAATTTTTCTAAGCTAGTAATATTCAATTCTTCATAACTCACAATGTTTTTAAAAGCTTCATTATTTTAGTATTTTCACATGTCAGACTTTTTGTTATTGTATGTGCACATGAAAAAATATGACATATTTCTTAAATATGGCAGATCATCTTGATAATTTTTGCTGCAGTAACAAAATATTACTTAAAAACTGTCTAATTTTGAAGATATTCTGATTTTATTTTAGAGTTAATAACTTTTTAAAAGAATATAAATATAATCTGTATCATTTTAGTATTAAAATTCAGTATTTTAATTAAAATACTTTCATTTGCAGTATTAAACTGCTGGATAATTATTTTATTAATTTACATATTTATATTCTCATGTTGCATAAAATCATGAACTAACACAAAGCAGAGAATATATTTATGGTAATATTGATAATAATGTAGAATTAATATAAGTAAAACGATCAAGAAAATGACATTTTTTAAATTTAAATGCATCCACCAAAAACGTAATGCATATTTCTTTTATATTTTCTTTGGTAATCTCTATTTATATTTAGATATGCTGGTAATGCAGTCAAATTTCTTTTATTTTGCTATAAAAGTATAAATTAAATTCAGCTTTTAATTTTGAATTTCAAGATATTTATGATCTTAACATTTTGACTACTAACTATATAGTCGTTCTTCTCACATTTTATAATTATTTCCGTACTGGACCGGCTCATCAAATAAGCAATAACTAACGGTTTCATAACTTTTGTTTCTCTGAGAATTTGAGATTTGTTATGTGACATTTCCAAAGTTTCTTAATTTTATGTTTCCATTTTTCATATTAAGAACTTTGGTGATTTTAATTTATATAAATTAAAAACCACATTTCAGTTTAAGAAGATCATTCTTTTTTGTTTATTCTTAAAAATAAGTGTGGATTATTTATTTATTTATTTTGCTTTGAAGTGTGGCTTACAAATCAGTAGCCATAGAAATTTTGTATTCAAATATTTCGATTTAAAAAAAATATTTTGCATTGTGTGTGTGTGTGTATTTTGCTTTAATTTTTTATACACGAGATTATAAAATCAAATCTCTTAAAGGTGAGTCGTATTCAAATTTCTATCATTTTATTTGTCATAATCGTTTTAATAAAGAGCTGATAAATGAAAATTAAAGTAAAATCAGTGAATAATTTTGAAAATTGGGGATGCGAAAGAGAAGTTGGCGAAATTTACATTAAGAGCCCTTTTATGGTATAACTGTTACTGCTATGGGACAAAATTTATTCGAAAATCATTGTAATGTATCCCAACTGTGGAAAAAGGAGATATGTTTATATTTCATAATTTATCAATTAGCGCTGCTTATCTTTCCGCATTTCTTTGTTTACTGAAGTTTTTTTTCTATATGTATGTGCTTGCTAGTTTTGATTTATTAATAAGCACTCGACCTTTTTCCCTATAAATATTCTTTAGGTATTGTACGTATATGAAAATGCTTTAATAACAATTAATAATAATCAAATTTAATGAATAAAAAATATTATTTTTTGTAACCATTTTGTCCCGGCCTTTGCTTTGAGAAAAACATTTATCCCAATGAATGTATTTTTTTCTAAGTTATCTTCTTCATTCTTATAGTGGATGGAGTGAAAAACATTAAAAAAAATCTACTATTACAGGGACCGTCAATTTAAATACATAGTTAGGCGCAATAAATTCTATAGTAACTGTAAAAATCTATTGAATGCGTCTATCATCTATAACAAATATGATCACAAACTGAAAGAGATTCACACACATATAATTTCTTAACACTAAATTGTGTGTTAGGTTTTCCAATTTTAGATTAAGATAAGTCGCCGTAGAATATATATATATATATACTAATACAAAGTATAAATGTTTAATAATGAAATATAAAAATATATTGCCAAAGAATAATATATTATTTTGGGAAATGACCCTAAATTGCACAAAATAATTTTTAAAAAGTAAAGATTAATCAAATCAATATGAATATAATAAGCAAATAATGATAGAAATCAAAAGACAAAAAAGAATTTAAAATATCAAATACAAGTAGTAAGAAATGTATTTCATTTAATCTAATTTAGTAAAATACTGAATAAAATTGAATTTTTCAATTATAAGAAAGCTTTAAAAATTATTAAATTGTAACTATGCTTTGAATTAAAGCATGTTTGTTAAAAAATATATAAGGATAGATAGAAGAACCTTCAATTATGAAGATTGTATGTGCTTTTGAATTTATTTCATAATTTACTTAAGATATCAAGATTATTCAATAAAAAAGTTCAATGCACTAAAATAAAAATAAAAATTTTTAACGTCAAGTTAAGAGAGCAATAATACAACAATGTTTAAAACTGAATAAACTTTAAAAAGTTTTCGTCATTGCTTAACTATGAAGTTAAACGTTAGCTGCAGTTGATGCATTCAATCAAAAAGTTTATTAAATGCATACTTTAAACAAAACTCTATTCAATATAAAGTAATTTTTTAAATAAAAAATACTTAATATACCATGCTTTTAAAACGGATTAAAAAGTATAAAATAATTTCTCCTAGCCTCATAGAGATTGTCCTGAAAATTTGTAGTTGTGAATTTTAAAAATTCCACCCAGTGAAATAACTGCAATTTTTTTCCAGTTCGTTCTACAGAGGTGTGCATTCTGTATTGCATCACAGGGCGTCGAATGTATAGGGGTTTGCTTATATACGACACTGAATTCTATATATTCCGAAAAGCGTTATGAGCCTTGAAGAATAGTATAAATTACACTGATTTTGTATTTATTTTATTTTGAATTTGCGGACTTCATTGTCTTACAAGTTAAAACAGAATTCCATTTACCATTTTCAGCTCCATACGATCTTTTTTTTAAATTTTCTACTGCATTTTGAATATGCATTAGATGTGTATTTAATGCATAATCCCTATGTATGTGCCCTATTTAAAATGAAACAAATATAACAGCATATTATTTAAACAAAGAAGAGTCTATCACAATAATTTCGCACAGGACATAGGGTACTTTAAAGATGGTCTTAATTAGATGCATTTGTTTGTGTTTTTTTTTTCTATTTTGCTCGTTGCTAAAAATGGATTTTCCTAATATTTGCTGTAAATAAAAAAATGCAAATATTTTAATACTGAAAGTATTGACTATTTCTGATTTATCCTATAAATTTGGAGATTGATCATGATAGTGAGTACTTTCTTAGAAACTCGATCATACGGAAGTGAAACCAGATATTTTAATGATGGCGGAATAATTCAAGATGCTCGTTCGTTCAAAATTTAAAAAAATTGATAGAAATAAGTAAATATTTTGCTTGGGGGAAAAACCATTCATACAGTAAGTCTCAAAATTCAGTATATACTAAACACTTTTTTTAAAGGTACAAAAATTTAATATAACCTTATCATTTAAACTTAATATTTACAGAAACATTAAAGCTTACATTAAAAACTATATATTGGGTTCAAAACCAAATATAAAGTTTTCAAAATATTTTAATTATATAATTTTAATAATATAAATAAATTTACATTTAAAGGAACACACAAAATCGAGTATAAATTTAAAGAATTTTTCAGTCAGTCAAAGCTTTTTTTAGTTGAGATTTTTCTTTAACACATTCTATAATTGCACTCGAAGTATATAAACGTTGTAATAATTTTTTTTTACAAATGCAATTATTTTTTCACCATAAGAGCTTTGTAATGAATTCAAGGAGGGAAATACTGAGAATGTTAATTGTTTTGTTATCAAATAGCAAATCTTTTGGAGAAATTGCTTCGTTGATTGAGAAAAGTCATAGTTGTGTCCAAACCATACCGCAGAAGTATTATAGAACTGGATGTGTGACCAATATTCTAGGAAGATGACGTAAAGAGATTTTGAGCATTACACCAAAGAGGAAAATTATACGTTCAGGAAAGAAAATTTCAAAGTTGAGCGCCCTAAACCTTGCATCGTCTATATTTTAAACAACTGTAAAAAAAAAGTAAAAAATAATCAACTGAAATTTAAGACGTTTTTTTCATAGTGCAAAATTTGAACTTCAACACAGAAGCCATTCATTACTTGCATCAATAGAGAAAGAGACTCAGTTTTGCAAAGGAACATATTCCAAAGTCGTAATCATTCTAGAACAATGATATTTTCTCTGATGAAAGCAAATTTAATCTATAAGTGAGTGATAGACGATATAAAGTTTGGAGGAAAATTGGAAAAGAACTTAATCCTAAGAATATAATAAGGACGATTAAGTTTGCGGATGGATTTATCCTCATTTGGTGTTATATGGTAGCAAATGGAATGGGAGAAGTTGTTTTGATTGCTGGCACTGATATATCTTGACATTTTAAAGAATAACGTTCAAAAACTGCCGATAAATTTGAATTAGATTCAAAATATACGTATCTTTCACCAAGACAACGATCCTAAACATACTTCGAGAATTATCAAATTCTTTTTGTTGTGCACCAATACAATATCAACAGCTATACACGCCACCCCAATCTCCAGACTTAAAATGTTATAGAAAATTTATAGTTTCACTTGGAGAAATTCTTCCATTAACGTAAAGTGACAAGTAAAGAGGATCTCAAGAAAGTCTTAACGGAACAGTAGGCTAAAATTGCAGTTGAAACAATAAAAAAAAACTGGTTATATCATGTGTAAATATTATTTTGCTTACTGTAACAAAATTAATAAAATTGTATATTCATTTTTGTGACATTCTTTTTTCGTCTAAATTAAGTCTATTTATATATTTTTAAATAAAAGTAAATTTTGTTACATAATTTTTTTTCTTCACGTGTTAAATGGGAATGAGCCCGAATATTATTAGAAAAAAACACAATTTCCTTAAAGCAAAATTTAACCAGTTAAATAAAAACCTAATTTATATATTTAGGTGTATACGCAATTTTAGGATCTTTTGTATATATTTGGAAAGGAAAAAAAACTATTAAGATTTATTTATTAACTGAAAATTTTTTATTAAACTTATAAATAATATATTTAGATACATCATGTATTTCGCTACCGGTATTTTCAATATCCATCCTTAGTTAGAGGGTTTCAAAAGTATTCTTTCCCTCTAAGCAGACAGAACACCGCGCAGGCTTCTGATGCCTAAAACCTCGAACCAGGCGGTAATCATAGAAATGAAATAATGTGCACGTCTGCAACCACAATAAACAAGCAACATTTCCAGCGGCATTCAAACAATATGCGATACACTTCAATAGTTAGAAACCCTTCGGTTTGAAATCAGTTCAATTTCTTACTCGATGCATTAATTACTTTTGCTTAGTTGAAAGTAATTGAATACCAGGTGAACTTAAGGAGAGTTAACTGGGGCTAATTACTCGAAAGTTAACGGTGTATAGTCTGTTTAAATAATGGAAAGTTCAAATTCAAGATTGTTTTTAGATAACGATCTTCAAAAATGTATACAGAGCAAAAAAAAAAAAAAAATGCTACACCTGTTTCAAAGTTTAATAGTAACCAGCTTCTATGCTCTAATTAATAAAATTAAAATAGTTATTAAGAGGAAATAATATTAATTTCAACAGAACAGAGACATTTGCAAAAAAACTGTACGTTTAAGAATTGATTGTTGGGAACATTTATTTTTCAAACTGCAATTATTTTTTTAAATTTTTATTTTAACTACAAAATAGAAATTTACTTTTTCTAATAAACTTAGAAACATACCATAGATATATAAATAGTTTTTGTATTTCAAGATCTGTAAATCTAATTTTTTTTATCAGTAACTTTCCATTTTTCGCAACGTTGGTAAGGGTTATTAAATGTGAACAATTTATAGTTACAGCAGCTTAAAAATAACACTATGAATGGCTGCTGACGGTAGCTAGTGCTTTTAATATAATTCATATATTCTCACCGGAAATATAGGAGTATTTTAATTTTAATTAAATTTTTAAAGCATGACTTGATGAGTGCATTTGAATGATTGTTCAACCAGTGGGAGTGGTCTTCCTTAAACTTTCTTGCATACTCTGTAATAAAAATCTCATTCCCCTTCTCCTGCACAAAATTGTAGATCTTGAGAAGAACCACGAATGTCTTACATGACATTAGCAAACAATAATTACGAAATATAAATCTTTGGCGTGAATTTAGCCTTTTTACTAATATTGTCGTAAGAATATATGTTGAACATCTTCTTTCTGGCCGATTGAAACCAAAATTTTAAATGGAAGTACAGATGTAAACAAATGATTACGCATCTAATTTCACTTTTTCAAATCGTTTCACTTATTCAAATGCATGCGAAAGTACAGACCGACAGATGCTCAACTGTGACAGATTTGGTTCAAAATTTACAAGAATCTACATTTTAGATGCTAAATTTGTGTACCAAATGTTATCTATGTAGCCTTTTAAATTGTGCATTTACCGAGTTTACTTGTATGCGAACAGCCAGAGAAAGGAACTTCCTCTAAATGGATTTCCATCAAAATTTCATTCAAATCTATACATTTTGGAGAAAAAAACTATACATCAAATTTTATCCGTCTAGCTGAAAGCGTTTTTGAATTATCGTATTCACAGATAAACAGAAATAATTCCAAAAATGTTTGTTCATGGAAGGTCTGAAAGTAAGAAATTCGTCGAAGCCTCGATTTTGTATTTTTTGCAGAGTACAAAACTTTCTCTATATTTCGTAGAAAGTAAATAGAAATTCATAATAAATTATACCAAATATTATTTGTTTTTTATTATTTTTATACAATTTATTATTTTTGCGTAATTTTTATAATAATCATTAAGAAAGATTGTCTAGAATGACATGACTTTGAACATAATCTGCTCTATGTCTTTTTAAAGTGTAATCGTTTTTATTATTTTATATCCTATTCTAAACGTTCTTTAATGTCCTTTTCTAATCCATAATGTCTAAACATTTTCGTATTAAATGCTTATTATTGCTCTTAAAATACATCCAGCATTGATGTTAATAGAAATTTATTATTTCTAATTAAACTCTTATGCATAAAACACTTTTTTTCTGAATATCTGTACAATTTATTTCAAAATGTATTTAAAGTCGAGAAAATTATTCTGACATACTTTTTTGGAAAATTGAAACTGAAATTGAATTGCAGTGAACTGTTCAAATCCTATAACTTTAAGCGAGCAATTAATATATATATATATATATATATATAAATTTATTTCGTGTATCTTGGAAATGGCTCTTGCGATTTGGATCAAATTTTGTATTTAGATAAAGTTTTGCTTTTTAAGTTTATCGATATAAGTGTCTTTCATGAAAAAACGCGATTTTACAATAACAAACATGTTTTTATAATTAAATCCTGTCATACATGATATGCTTGCGCCTGTCAGAGTTGGAGTAGTGGTTAGGGCTTCCTATGCATGGGAAAAGAATCCGCGTCTGCAAGAAGAAGATTCAATCCCGTGTCTGAAATTCAGTCAGATGTCGCTGATAACTTTTAATGAGCCATAGGACAAGGATTTCATTTACAATTTACAATTTTTCAACAAATTACAAAATTTTTTTAGCGGAGCTTGGTTTCCCAGGTATGAAATGTAAAATAAATACTGTAATATAAAGTATTGTTTCGAATAATATGTTAACTAAGTAACCGCATGGATTTGGTAACCGCATAAAAGTTATATTGTAATGTTTTAGCAGTTATTTTTGATACAAACAACTTAAATTTTTTTTCTCTTTCATTAGAAGAATTCTCCCCCCCCCATTTTGAATGATAAGCCTAATTCTGACAACTTAAGAATTAACTTTTGGGTCATGATTAAACCCGTAATCATTTTTGACATTTAATGATAAAATAACTTTTATTGGAAAAGATGAAGCACTGCGTGGTAAAACTACATCTAAATTTGTAATCGGAAGGGAAAAAACACCTTCCCTATTCCTGACAACCAAAAAGCAGCCATTCTAATTTATTTGCGCAGTTAGATATCCCTGAAAACTTAAAATTTCTGTTCTTAATCTTGTTCATTCCGTATATTTTTCAAGAAATTCAAAAAATAACTTTGACAGATTCGATGAACAGAAGATGATAATGAATACAATGTTTTATTGTTAGTTGAAATGCAATCTTTGATATATACTTAAACATACTGCGCCCTTAGCATATTTTTTCATAACAATGAATCATTTATTTTATCCTTATATCAAAGAACGATATTAATTATTAATTTGCAACGACTTTTTTCAGATCATTGTCGTTCTGGGACATCTTGTTAAAAAGGAAAACCTTAAAATTGCAAAAATATTTGAATATCATTTGAGAAGGAGTCTTGGCTTTAAGAGAGATGAATAACTACGAATGCATCTCGGATACGCATCGGAAGGACAAAAAATAAGTGACAAAATAGTACTATCAATAAGTTCTATGCCGACTTAGAGAGGCAGTTCGGCGATTAAGACCAAACATCTAGAAAAATTGGTTGTTGCATCATGACAATGTTCCGGCTCATTCGTAAAACCTGATCCAGATTTTATTGGTGAACCATGGAATTCCAGTTGCCTCCCGACTTTCCTATTTTCCAGATATGGTTCCTTGCTACTTCTGGTTGTTTCCGAAGTTAAAAATGTCGCTGAAAGGATCCCGTTTTGAAAGTAAAGAAGACGTAATGCAGAACATGACAACGGAGATGACCGCCATTCCAAAAGAAATCTTCTGGGAGTGTTTTCGACCGTGGAAGAATCGGTGGGTTAAATGTGTGAAGGCTCAAGGGGCCTACTTTGAAGGGGATTAGGATCCCAATTACGTCACGTAAGTAATGTATTTTTCCTGGCCAAAGGTCAGATGCTTTTTAGACAGCGCTCGTATTTCTCAGTTTAATGGGTAATAGCATTGCAGTCTCATATAGTGTGCAAATCAATTTTTTTTTCTGTACATTAACTATTTAAAATAAATTTTTTGCAGAGTTTTTCCTGCCCGCATTGTTTTGTGTCAAATTTTTAAATTAGCTCTTTTTTGCTTTTTAGTAAATCACAACCGTGAAAACATAAAGATTGCTTTTTCAAAATATGCGATCTGATAGCCTTTTTCTAGACTTAAAAGTCTGCATCGCGATTTCAATGATAAAAGAGCTTCTAATAACATTAAAGGTGTACTGATTTCCATTTCTTTTCTACTACTTTTTAATTTAATCAATAGTGGTGAATTTGCGCTTAGAAAAAAGATCGTTTCAAAAAAATCACAGTAGTTCATAGGTGAAACGGGAAAAACTTTACAGGAATAATTTGGAAACATTCAGATTCAATACATGGGTCAGTTTTCATTTTTTAGTGGTATTTTTCGAAGCTTGATTTATAGGTATGTCTTGAAATTTATTAGGTTAAAGAAATAAAATTTCTTCTGTAAATACTAAATTTAATAATTTCTCCTGATAGTATGCTCCATTAACATTTTTTTGTCTCCTGTTCTAATTTTTAATTTCCCATTAAAGAGCAATCCTACAAAATAAAAAAAAACTATTTAAATGTTCTTTGCATTGATGGAACCAGTTTATACATTCCTGCCCTTCATTTTCGATTGTAAATAGACCTTTTTTTAATGCGAACCCAAGCTTCATCAAGGATCCCAATATATTTTTATTTATCTCCTATTAAAGAATTTTGCCACAGAATTCTTCAAATTGTTCTGCCTTCAACTACATATTTTGGACAAATGTAAATAACATTATGTTTTTTAGCTTCATAAAGTTGTAAATCTTAGTATATTACTTCATTTATTGTTACTACAGATGCATTCAAAGATGTCAATTTCTACGTCAGTGGATTTTCTCTTGTCACCAACGAAAGAATAAACTTTTTCAAATAGACTTTAGAAATATTTTAAACAGTACGTACCTTTTTCGGATAATCACATGGAATCTTTTTACAATGTAAAATTAATGCTTAACAATTTTTCCCTTTTTGATTAATAATGTTGCTTATTTTGGACTTAGAAATTTTAATATCACGATTTCCAAAGATTTTAAAACATGAAATAAAAATATTTCTTTTTGGAAAACTCAAACACATATCCCTCTGTCTACAGTTAGCTTATATATGACATTTTAAAAGAAGAATAAATTTAAAAGTAGCAAACGATATTTTTTATTTCAAATAATAAACTGATACCAGAAATTTTTATTCCACAATATTTATTTTCCTGAAATTATTTATCGAAGTTGTATAAAAAATATGCAAATATTTTGTGTTGTTCTTTGTAATAAAATATTTATTTTTATTACATTCGTGTCGAACTTTGGCCTTTTCTCTTCTAGTCTTAAAGTGGGTTAGATATTTTATTGAGTTGTTGAAATTAAATGCTCTTTGAGTTAGTGAAGACAGTTTATTGATGTAAATTTAAAAACAATGCCGATTTGAAGGCAATATTTCATATCAAAGTGCAATATTTTTTTGTTCATCATTTCTGGTATTTTATATAAAAGTATTGTTAGATTTGGTGGGTTTAAAAAGATGTATATACACATTATTTGATACATATAATTCAGCATTACAAAGCATTTACTCCTAAGACTTACTAATAGTCAGCGCAAATGCAATGTTTTGCTGGAATGTTCTTCAGGTGTTTCGAAAAAGAGTTTTGTTTAATTTAGCTCAGGTATATTAACATTCCGCTTGCAGTAATTCAAGGGGTAGATTAGATGAAATAATTCGTGTTATGGCAACATTTTTACTAGAATGAATTAACTGACTATTGGTAGTATATTTAATAGGATGTATATGGAATTTTTCTACATCATTAATTAAATCGTTTCACATTTAAAATTCCAGCTTTAATTGTTATATTTTGCCTATTAGTGAAATAAACTGAGAAAATAGTGGTAGCAGCATGTTTCTCCTAAATTAGGTCAGGTTCTCGGATATGAGGTTAAATTTATATACATTAGCTTCATAACACAAATATTAAAGCGTTGCACATTCATTCAGTTACAATGTACAATATTTTAATTTTTTTAGATTTAATTTGAAGTTAATTATTTTAAAATAAATCGAGTATGGTACCACAGAAATCAGTAAAAAATTTTCATCCATTGAAACCTTATTATTCTTATAGATTTTTTATTAGTTGAGAAAATGGAATTTTGACAATAAAAATTATAGAAGAATTTTTATCACAGTTTTAGGTTAATGATTATTTTTAGGCATTTTTTTCAGTCTTTTATTTTCCAAGAACTCTTAACAATTTAATTTGTTAGGCTATAAATAAACATTATGTTCGGAAATGTTCTCCCACGGTTTTTTGGGACATTCACACAATCTGCTGCTTTTTGTATAAAACTTAGAAATACAGTTAAATGAAATCCAGTAAGTATTTTTAGTTATTCTCCTCGCTTGATTATTTTTAAAATTTAGCAAATATTTAAATGTTTGATATCAAGATCACATTTTATTTGGCCAGCCTATTGAGGTTTTTCTTATAGACAGACTAGCAGATGGTTAACTCTTTGACAAATTTAATCTAAAATTTTCTGGAAATTTAAAGAAAGATATCCCAGATTATATCTGGCTAGGCTGTTGCGTTTTTAGTTAATCATTTTAACAAATTAATGAAACACTTATATTACAAGAATATTCATTCTTGTAATGAATATTCTTTGACATGAACAGCAGAATGCAGAGAGCCGTCCTGTACCTGGGATAATCAGCTGGTATGCTGAGTGGCCAAGTTGGCTTAGGGTTTCCGTTGTGAATTATAATCTCTAAGCCATCAATGGAGAAAAGCATTTCTTCCACTTACCCGGTTTCCTCACGTATTATTAAGAAAAGCAGTTATGATCAATATAATAAGAATGAAGTGAAAAAAAAGTATATAGTTCAATTCTGATGGCGTTTGTCAAGGATAAAAATGAATATAAGAAAAAAGTTTTATGTCTTATCTGAGTCATTAGACCTTCTGCAGGTGGGGATCTAGGAGATTTTACCTTTTATTATTATTATTTATTGCATCGACGAACCCATCAGAAGCTCTAACAGATGGAGATTCCTCAAAATCTTAAGGTCAACAGTTACCAAAAGAAGAACGCTATATGCTTTGAAATAAAACGTAGCATATCTTGTAACGAGATAAATGATAAGACAACCATACTATATACAAAAGTGCTATCACTATAATTAATAGTTAATTAACAACTGATATCATGCCATTTGAAGACAAATAAAGCTTTTATTCGAGGACTGACTTTCATGCTGCCCAGAGTGAATGGTTAAAATAACTAAGGATTTTACTTAAGTAATTCCAGTTCATTGTGTCAATAATGATCAACATTTAAAGCAACTTTCTTCCGATATTTAATAACTGTTTTAGAAATTTTTATTTATTAATTAGCTTTTGAAATTAACTTATTTTTCTATTTCATTCACATTTAATATTACAGATGGTAAAATTAAAAAAAGGACTAAATTTACTTGATTGTAGAAAGTTATGCCATTATATATACCCGAAATATTTACCAAAATCTGCAATCATTTGTTTCTTTAATGTAATAAATGTAAGATGATTTTTAGAATAAATTAATTCCAGTTTTGCCTCACATCTTGGTAGATTTTACTAACAACCCTTGTTCAATTTAATCTAAGATAATTTATTCTATCGAAATTTTCCTATAAATTCGACTTTTCTTAATCGTCTGTACATGCGTAATTTTTGAGACGCTCTTTAAAGTACAATTCCGTCAAAATCGAGTTTTAAAAAACCGATGGTAATTTTTAAACTCTGAATGAAACTCTTCTTTTTAACACAAATTAATCTTTTAAGAGAAAAGATTATTAAAAAAATAACAGAAAGAGTTTTTAAATAAAAATTGATAATTAATCGTATTAATAATTTTTTTTACCATTTTCACGCAGTCCGTGACCCAGCAGATAAGTGCTACGCTGCATAAGCATCGTCCGGGAATCGATTTTCGTATTTGAACTTTATTTTTGTCCCTCCTACGTTATTATAAAAACCAATAGATCATTGTAATACAAATTATTCACAATAAATAATTAATTTCGGTCAAAACATCAACTAATTATTTTCATAATCTCAATCCTAAAAATTGATCTTTGTTAATAAAATGAAATATGTTGAAAATATTACTCCTGAAATTTGTATGCTCGATTTTTTTTCTGAATTATTTGCAAAGTGTGTTTCACTAATTGCTATAATTGGAGTCCTAATCGTGGGCCGCACAAGCTATGAAAATGAAGCGTATCGATGAGGGAATGAATATCTAACACTGAATAAATTATTCCGAACAATTCACATCAGCCTCTTCATCCCTTAAAACATATCTCTTGATTTTTATATATCAGTACATGCCAAATCATTCTGAATATTATCACTTCACCGAATGACCTAGGTTATAAACTATTATTTCACATTCTTTAATAACAGTCGTGTATTCCTAAATACATTTCGTGTCAAAATACATCGCGCATTATTCACGATGCTGACGTGCGAATTCTCGTCAGCGTTGTTTTAAGCACGTCAATCTTTTAAACAGCATTTTATTCAGTTGACAATGAACCTTTTGTTTAGCAGAGTCATGGGAATCGGAGTTAACCGTTCTCTGACTATGTGACTTGAAACGCGTTTGGGAAAAAAGTCATTAGTTTATAGGAATGAAAGTTAAAAAATAAATTGCTAAAACTACAGAAGTTAAAAATAAATTTTAGCTTACATTGTACAGAAAATTCCATTCTATTGATTCTTCTTCTTCTTTACCGCCAATTGTATCTTTGATCATCTGAGTAAGTGGAGTTGATCGTTTGAAGCAAATTTATATTTTTATTAGAAAAATTAGCTTTATTTTCATTTAATTATTTTTTTTACAATGAAATGAAATTGGCATTTGTAACATCCCTAACTTGCTATTTTACATCAGAATGCATTATTTAAAAACTATTCTTCAAATATTTTTTTATTTTCAGAAAAGAATTTTTTTTCTGTATCTCTGAAAAATGAATTTGAAAAGGAAAAGTTTTATTTTTTTTAAAGTATATTTACTTTTATCAATTATCTAAATCACCTAATGACTTAAATAAACTTTGTAGTGGAATAAAAATTATTTTTGCGTGATAATATTATAGCTAAAAAAGCAAAAACTTGCTTCATTTTTAATTAACTAAAGTTTTGAGAGAAAATTTTTGCTACTGTTCCAAGTAGCATATTTTTATCCTCCAACATATATTTTTTTATCAAATTTGATAATTTTGGTCAAAATATTTGTACTATAGACCTCAAATTATTCTCTCTCTCATGCACAAGCACAGACACAATTTCATTTTCATTATTAGGTGCTATTTACAAACTTTAACGAAAAACAAAGATAGAAATATATCCAAGCGAATACTTTATTATGGTAAAAAGTATAAAATATAATTAAATACAATTAAAGTATGCTCAATTTCAAATTCTAAAGTTTAGCTGCAAACTTACTAAAATATTTATGCAGCGCTAATAGGTGTTTTGTCTGCAAGAATCATTATTTTTACTGTTTTATTTTGTCTATTTTTTAGTAAATAAAATTTGCATTTCCTTTTATAGTTCCAGTTTAAAAAGACATTTCTATATTTTTTGTACTTTAATTTTACTTATTTTATTTTATACTTTTTTAATAGAATATGAATGTGAGAAGTCATTACTCAGACAAATTACACATGGATCAATCAAAACAGTAAAATATTTTTATAATCAATAACTTCATAAAAAAAATAACCATTGACTATTTTTGTGAAGAATAAGCCAATGAACTTTTAGGTACATAAAGGTAACAAGTACATATTATTAAGTCATAATTGCATGTTTAAGCCCCATACTAATAAATGGAAATCGCTGAAAGAGCTTTTCGTTTTGACATGAGGAAATTTTTGCATTTCAACGGAATTCGCATATACGCGGTTACCATATTGCGAATAACCAGCAGTTCATTTTGCTAAATACTGTACATAAAATAGCTTCCTCAAACCATCACTGCCATTCCCAAGGATTTTTGAAGAACTTTGGCAAAATGTGGAACTTTTAAGGCAGGGATTCACTTTCTGTTCAAAGAATTCAACTAAGAATATTATCTTATCAATGACTTTAATTAGATTCAATAAAAATTTTATCAATAATAATATTTAATTTTTAATTTTTAATTAAATTTAAGAAACACATTACAGATACGTACTGAAAACTAACCAAATATAAATTTTTATTTATTATTTTTTCAATGAAAAATTTTAAAGAATGAAAAATAGTATTAATTTACATAATATTCGATTCATCTATATATGTGTGAAATACACGAACAGATGTTTATTTCCTTTTTTCGCCAATCTTTTATTTTTTATGCGTTATGGTAGAAAGCGATAAGTAAAATATTTTGACTGAGACATGCACTGATTAGTCTTACTGTTAATTGTCCTGATCGTGTTTGTTGGCAACTTTCGATGATTCTAGAATGGATCTTTTCATTAATTTAAATAAAACTTCACTACATGATCTAACGCTACACTATTAAAAACGTTTCTAATGTAAATTAAAGAAATTATATATATCTTTATGAAACTTTTTTTTACTATTCAGCATGAAGCATAAAGGAATTTTATTTATGTTCGATTCTTTTTTTTTCAATGATTGTGATATTACATTATTGAATTATTTTTATAAATTTATTCCATTAAATTAAGGTATCGAATTTTTAAAACTGAGATTTGCATCTGAAACTTATATATCAGATAATATCCTAAATACTATTTTAAAGTAAAAAATATTAAAGATTATCAGCCAGTTTAAAATTTCATATTACCAATAACTGATTATAGTTTGATGAAAGTTTGTTTTGAAACATCTTTTTTTAATATGCTGTTGAATTGGATTTATAATATTTTTCTTCTTTTTTCATTTTTAAAGCTAAAATCAAAAGCTCTCATTCTCTAGTATTTTCTTATTTTTTTTAACATTCTTTATATATTTTCTAAAATTTAACATCAAATTAATTTTATTTGAACCTTTTTGATTCATTGAGCGTTATGCAGGAAAAAAACTAGGTAATCATTCGTTAGTAATGGTCAGTAATGATCAAAATATTTTCTTCGAACAAATCGGCGATATTTTCTTCTTTGCAATGTGTCTTCCAGTTCTATTTTATGATTTTATATATTGCGGTATTTAGGCAATTTTATTATTACACTCATAAATCTATAATTATTGAATCTTAAACATATTATTTCTTTTATATCTACTGTAGACGCTCAATTACACAGTTTAATATCACGGTTTGACTACTATTTATTGTTCGGCAGAATAATAATTTAAAAAATTAGAAAGGCTGGTGTTTTATAAATGCTTACTTCCTACCCCCCCCCCCTCTTATGCACGCGGTGGCCTGGTGGTAAGGTCTTGTCTTCAGAACCGGTGAGTTTCAGATTTGAGACCCGATTCCACCAAAGAATCGTCATGTAAGCGAGTCTGGTGCACGTTAATTCCGTCCGATCCAAACGCCCTCCCACTGGTGTGGTGGGGAAGTTTGGAGAGGGATTGCTAACTCAAATGTGGTCCTCGTCATCTGTCAGTGGTTCGAAGTTACGAGGTCCGTCCCAGCTCTAATTTGTCCTACTGTAGTTAAATACCTCTAGTGTTGTTTTAAAACAGGATATTAATATAATTAAACTAAATTAATCCTATCCCACCATATCACCTAACACTTTTTCCATTTCAAAACAATCTCCCTGTCATATTTTCAGCCCTCTTTGTACAGGCAGTTCATTATAAATGGTTCTCATGAACTACATGTTTTAAAATTTTATAATATAAAAAAACCCAGAAAAATATTGTATGCATTTTGAAATTAATTTAATAATGTGTAACTATTCTAGAAAGAATCATCTGTACAGCACAGTATCACTGATGTAGTAACCGAAGTGCAAAAAGAGAGATATACTTTCTCATGGTTCCAATCTTAAGGGCGTTATAAAAACAAAACATTAGTACGTTTCAATAATTCCTTTTAAAAAATCTGGGGGTGAAAATATTATACCATGAAGCGGGAAGCTATTTTCTGTGGAAGAGATGAAAAAATCATATATTCCAAACACATCCTACCTTCATTAAAGCTACTGTACAATATGATAAATAAGAGTATATTTTAAAAATAAATAAGAGTAAAACGTAGACTTAAGACTCAAAAAAATTTTACTAAAACATAAATAATGCTTACACTAATTTCAAATTATCCCTAAACTATACCCGATAGTTCAAAAGTCAGTTAATCTTGAGCCGAACAGTCATTTATTGTATTTTAATTATTTTAAGCGTTGAAAAAAATAAAATATATCGAATTGTTGAAGCTATTAAGGAAATTTGAGATTGGATTGAATCGGAAGAAGGTTTTAGTTTCAGGTCTAGCTTATGTCGAATGTTGTTAAGATTTGTCGAAAATAAATATTACATTTCAATGACTTTTTTAAATAAATCAGGGAGGGAAAATAATATATCATGCACTGGGAGGGGGGGTCATTTATTTGCGCTATGTCACTAAAGACGATACAACTAAAAAAAAACTATTCCTTAACTAAACCGGATAGTTCAAAGGCGAGTTAATCGTGAATCGGATAGCCGTCTATTGTATTTAAATCTTTCTTATATCGGAAAAATAAAATTAATGTTGGAACTATTTTTGAAATTTGAGATTGGATCGAATTGAAAGTAGCTTTTAGGGTCAGATTAATCTAAATACGAAGTTTATCTCATGCCCAATGATTTTGAGAATTGTCGAAAATAAATATTATGTTTCAATAGCTTTAAGTTAATACGTTTTAATAACTTTTTTTAATAAACCAGGGGGTGAAAATAATATACCATGAACCGGGGGGAGGCATTTTCTTGTACCATGTCACTATAGATGATCTTTGTGGAAAGGATGGAAAAAGTATATTATTCTGGACACAACTTACCCTAATTATGCTGCTACACAATATGATTACATGTATTTTTAAAATAAATAAAACACTAGAATAAAACGTAAATTTAAGACTCCAAAAAGTTACTAAAACATATAAAGAATGCTTACACTAATTTCAAATTATCCCTTAACTTTACTGTATAGTTCAAAAGCCAGTTTGTCATGAGCCAAGTATTTATTTTTTGTATTTAAATTTTTTTCAATGTGGAGAAATAATAAAATTGATTGGATTGTTAAATTTTGAGATTAGATTGATTTGAAAGTAGGTTTTAGATTCATATCAATCCTTACTAGGAAGTCTAACATGTCGAATTCTGTTGAGAATTGTCGGAAATAAACATAGCAGACAAACTAACCATCCCAATGAGAAACCACCTTGCCCCTGCGTGTACGCTTTCTTCCTTGAGCTCGCTGGGTGTCGGCAGGCGGTCACGCTGCCGTGAGGGCAAATAGAGCGCCAAGTGAACCGGTACACCCGATATGCCATCCTCGGCACAAGGGGATGGAAGATGCACCGCTCATTTCACGCTTGGTCCGCTCCCCCTATAAAAGGCACTGAGTCCTCCTCTCGACTCCTTACTCACTTCCTTCAACCCGCTCGGTCAAGTTCAAGATCCAACTCCGCATCTTCCCCCTTCGAGGACTTTGAGCGACAGTCTCTGCAGAGAGACTGAATTTTGTGTACCGAAGAAGTGCTCTTCTAGTGAAACCATTCTTGGACTTATAAATACCTTCATTAATTTTGGACTTAGATATTTGCTTTATACCAAGAGGCAAAACTGCCACCGTGGGCTTGCTATTTGAAGGTGAGATGCGTTTTATACTTTTGGTTAATGTATGATGCATTGGTTCTTGAATACTTTCTAAAAAAGGAACACTTTTCGCTTGGAATTTCTTTTCCATTCTAAAAAAGGATACGAAATTCTCTTTTTTGTTGGAAGTATTGCCATCAAGCTATAAATCTTTATGGCAAGAGAGACGAAATAAGAATAAAATTTAGCTGAATAATTTATGAGAAAAAAATTTTATCGTGTCCTTGGTTTGAAAGATTTCTCAGTGAAGTTCACGAATCTTTTCGATTCTTAAAGCAAACATGATTAATTTTCAAAAGTATATAAAAAAATGTTATTTTAAAAAGTTATTTTTGGTACTAAAAGAATATATATATATATCCAAACTTACAAATAAAAGTAGTTATTTCTTGCTTATATTCTTGTAAAAAAATTTATAAATGGAGTTTTTATTTTAATTATCACTAGAATTATAATATTATCAATATAGTTTCCATTAATCGAGAATAAAATTATAGAATGATTCGAGAATAAAATTTGAGATTCGAGGATTGATCAAATCCAAATTTGAGACTGAATTTTGAGAACATAAATTCGAGAACAAAATTTGAAAAAAAAATTAATTTAAAAATATATTTCAAAAAATACTTGTTCCTAACTGAAAATAAAGATGAAAAATAATTAAAAATTATTCACCAAAAGCGCTTAAGAATATCGCTTAATTGAATTATTTTATGTTCACAATTATTTTACTGACAGAACTTAATATTCTCGAATTCTTTGATATTAACCTTATTCTATTTTTATATAAGTCTACTTTTAATTTTTTCAAATAATACTACACAAACAAAAGCTACTGTTTCAAATATTATTTTAGATCCAAGACATGATGAATTTCATCCATAATATGATTTTTCCTACGTCTTAATTTCTGCAAATTTTTGCACTTTATTGTAAAAGCAAAACTGGCAGCAATTATATAAATTTCGTAATGTGCATATTGGATTAATAATTCCCCGCTGATTCATGGCATACGCACTTTTTATCTGCAACTTCCTAATTGTTTCAACCTTTTCTTTTTTAATAATCTATGGTAATTTTTAGTATCTTGGTTTAAAAAAAGATCTTAAGAACTTTTGAAGTTAAAAGTGTTTTTTAATATTGAATTATGCAAAATTTCTATTATTTAGCATACAGTATATAAAATTGCAACCATGGAACTGTTGATAGATTGTTACAGACCTAATCTTTTTTACCCGTCGTAGTTTAATCTGTTGATGTAATATAATCTGTCTAAACGTTATATCATAAATAAGATTTTATATTGTAGCGATAATATTTCAGTGATTTTTTTTTCGTATTCCTGAATGATCTATTTCAACAAAAATGCATTTCATACATTTTATTACCATTTAATTACTAATTATACAGTTTTCTGTCTTTAGAACCGAAATTTTAATAAATATATATTAATGGTTCCTTGAAATATAAAAAAAGAAACTTAATTCAAACATTTTTTTTTTAATTTTTCAGTTATAAGTTAGAACAGAATGGAATTTATTGTTGGAAGAATTAAAACAAATGCTATTTTATGTCATAGCAAAAAAAAATCTCATTAATGCGTAAAAAGTCGGAATAAATGTTAAAACATAGAATAGAAGACAAAGTAATATTGAAAATTCTAATCTATGGCATAACTTATTTTTTAAAAAATCTATTATTCGTTGGTCATTTTCTGAAAAAATAATCATTTTGAGAAAATTTTGCTTTTTCTTTGATTATCTAATAAAATGAAATATTTATGAATATTTATATGCATGTCTATGTGTTGTTATGCAGTATTAAATGGGCAAAATAATCAATACAAACTTCAAAGCTATTTAATATTGAGTCTCTGATCATTTGTTTTGTGAGAATAATTTTTCAAGAAAAGTACGAATAAGTGAAAAAAGAATACCATGTGTAAGAAAGAAAATAATTTTTCTAATATTTTGGGAATTTATTTTGAAATTTCCGTAATATCACAAACTTAAAAAATTCAAACCAGTCTCAGTATGTTATTATACATTATTTTCAATGTTATATAATAGAATGGAAAATTTATATTAAAAAGTACTTCTAAAATCTTTATTTTAGAGAAATTCTTTTTCTTATTTTATAAATATATATTTCAATCCAGCTTTTCTAATTTATTTATCTTAAAAAGTTAGTAGGTAAAACTTCATGTTTAATTTTCAATTTTGTTGTAAAAAATAGATTTTATTTCCTTTTTAATATTCTTAATTATTAATATTTGAAAATGATTAGAAATTTTGTATTTTTTATTATTAATGCTGGAATTGTAAAAACAGTATTTAAATATGTTTCTGTATCTAAAATTATGCAAAGGTATTGATAAATAATTGATTTATGTGCATTAGTGTAAAAATTAATTTTATTATCTTTAACTGCTTAAAAAGGTAGTCATATATCCTTTTTTCAAGCAAAACTCTCTTCACAAACAATTTTAAAATTGTATTCTTCCTACTTTGTTGTAAAAAAGATATATTATATATGTATATTATAAATTATATAAATAAGATATCATAAATGTATAAATATCTTGTATATTTATATATGGAATTTGAGATATATTATATATGTATATTATAAATTGAATTCGAAAATTTTACATAATATTGTCTTAAATATAATATAGCTATACGGATTTAATTATAAAACGTAAAAGACGAATTCTAGTAGACATTTTAGAATTAAATCATATAAATATGATTAATTTATCCATAAAACATTTTAAAATGTAGATAAAACTATTAGAAATATATTAAATAATAACTAACTAGATATCTAACGTTATAGTGAACAAATTCATACAACAAAGTACTTTATTATAACTTTTTAATAAAATTTGAATTGATGGATAATTAATACACTCATTGAAAAATTAATTTTGTTATGGAAGAAAGATGATATTTTAATTAAAATATTTTCCTCAATAAAATTTTCCTCGCGTTTAATTCTTTTCTATAAATTATACCTGCCATGCACACTTAGTTCCGAACAAAACGTCTCCACCTTCGAAATCCTTGAACTGTTCATCGTATTGGAATAAAATACAACAGAAAAAAATTTTTTAACAGTTGCTTATTTCCGGATTTCGTAGTTCTTTTAATCTTCAATGAAGCTTGAATTAAAAAATAAGATAACCCGAAAGCAATACTGCATTCGTGTTTAATGGCATGTTCAGTCAAGCCTAAATTAAAAGAAATACCCGATGCATATTTATTTATATCACAAATTAGTTCCTAGGAAAACAGTTTTAAGTTTGCTAATGGAAGGAACGATACTTTCATGTTATTTTAATTCTCGCTGCATAAAAAATTTGCTATTTTTAATACCCTACCTAATAGCACTTCAGTTAACTAATAGTTAGTAGGTTCTGTTAATTTTTATTCTTAACAAAAATTGTTATTACAGTTATAGTAACAAGTTAGTAACAGAATAAACAAACTTGTAGCCGCTCTTGTAATACTAATTATACTGATTATTATGACGTCAGAGGCAGCGCCCTCTGATGCGCTGTGGTGCAATGACTCAGTTCATCAGTTCAGATCTAGCGATGGCGGGTGTTGCATTCTTTAATCCATGCTCTTACATATATATCTGAAAATTATTCTAAATTGTTATAATTGTCTATGTGTAACGTAACCTGTAAATAAATAATTGTTACACTAATTTGGACAATTTACCGAGACAATTAACGATCCCACGAATTTAGTTTTTATTATTTTGAATATCAACCTCAAACCATAAATTTGAAAAACAACTACTTTCTTAAAATACAAGGAAAATTTCAAATGCTGTATGTCTTGTAAGCAGATTTGTTAAAATAAGGGCTTTCTTAATATTATTTCTAAATTAAAATTTCAAAACAAAAACAGCAGAGATTCAATAAAGTAGATTATCTTATTTTTTGAGATTTTAAAATCTACATATTTCAGATACTAGACAACAAACATTTTCAAAAACCCGATAGATAAAATTACTATTTTCAAATTCGGATAAAACCTTAAAGAACCGATTTTTAAAACTTTCCAGTTGGTTTAGAAATGAAGCATGCAAATTTCTTCTACTAAAAAGCTGGCTATTCTTTCTATTACTGTTCTATTCTTATATTCGACCTCTTCTTTTTTGTTGAGAATGTGATGTCACTAAGAATCGAACCTAGAATTACACGATTTTCTAATCACCTTATTGGTATTTTTATGCATTTTTAATAATTTGGCATGCTTGATCAGATCTGATATACAAAATGAAGTTTTAAAATCGATATTTCCTCCGATTCTGATAGTAATAGAATTCTGAAATTTTGTACATTTATATATTCTTAATGATAATACGCTATTTTTACATTTTCAGAACTTAATTATCAGTTAATTCTTAATTCAATTTATTTTGATTTGAAACATTTGGTGCTACCTAATAATTAGAGAAAAAAATGAATTCAAAAACACAAAATTATTTTTAATACAAAATTAAAAATTTAAAGTTTTAAACATAATTAAAGACTTAAAAAATCCTCTACATCAGTATATATAATCATTCATTGTCATCTATAATGATAAGGGGAGTTTAAAAAATATCTATGCATTTTTAGTCTGATTCATTACCGTATGCAAAAGCCCTTCAATTTTGGCGTGTAGCAACTGAGAGAGAGTTTTTTTAATATTTAAATTGATTGGTTTATCAGTGAACGAATAAATCAAATGAATAAAAATTAGTTATGGCATCGTAAATTTTACGTCTTATTTATATTTTTTTATATTGGATTGCAGCAAAGATAAATGAACAGAAATCTGTGATTTTTACTATTTCATGTTCAAATCTATTTTAGTGATTACTTTTGATTTGAATGTCCATAAATATTATGGATAGAAAAGACCCCTTATAAAGAAAGAAAACTTTTAATGTACTATATATTCACATAAATATATTACAAATCATGTTTATTTAATATTTTTATTTTTTAAGCACTCTACCAATGTGCATCAGATTTTCTACAGCAATTTTAAAAACGAAATATTGTTGAAAGAGTAAAATACCGCCTAAACGAGCGTCTCTTCTAGTATACTAAGAAAAAAAAAATATGCGTGTGTGTATGCTTTCAAATTTTTATGAAATTAGTACTGAGACTTATTTACTTTGTATCTTCCATTTGAGATGCATTCTACCTCTAGATTTATTTTATTGGGGTTTTGATTCTTCTTTTCAATGCTACCCTTCAGTGATTTGTCCTTTATATTTAAAATATTTATATATCTTAAGAAAGGGAATTAATTACTGGGCATATGTCTTAACCTCTTAATTAAACAGTAATGCTAGTTGAAAATTTATAATTTTAAATCAAAAATTGTTAATTAAAATTTGATTGGATAAAAATGATTTGGGCTTTTACTTCCTTGCTTTGGAAATGAAATTACAAGACTCTTTGAAGTATAATGGAAAGAGTCATTATCAAAACCGTAAATTCAACTTTAAAACAAACATCTGCTCAGTATCTAGAGATTTAAAATAAAATGTCTCTCTCATGAAGATATTTTATAATATTTTTGTTAATCGGAAGCCGGAATACACATTTTGAGACAGATGAACATTGAAAAAAAATATCCAATATTTTCATAGCATCATGTATGCAATCTGCTACGTGACGGGTTGCAAATGGGTAATATAAAAAAATTTTCAAAATTGAGCTCGAAACTGATAAAACGATTATTGCAATTACACAATTAATCTCGGTTAGAATTAAATAAAATCAAACTAAAGGACATCCATATTATTTCTATACCAAACAGTTAAAACCATAACTCATATTTCTAGCATCTCTACACAATATCACCCGTTTCCTAAGGTGCAAACAAATGGACCGAATTCTACCAATTATACGTCATTGAATTATGCTATCATGTTAAAGAACATCCGAGAAGCTAAGAGCCATTAAACACCGTTCGGTCACGTCATCCTTTATGGTGTCCTTCCTTCAGACAAAGGGAGAAAGGAGAGGTCCTTTGCTTCCGGAAGGAAGAGTTTCGCATTGTGACTTCGGTCGAATGGCATTGCACCTATTGACCCATTACGACAAACGAACGAGTTGGTTTTGGCCTACAGACTCGGTAAAATGCAATTTACGATCCACTTCTTTTAGTCCACTCACACACTTTTGGACGATCTCTAGTCTTTTTTTAGCCTTTTACGGCTCTTTAAAGGGCAAAGTGTTTAGTGCTGTCCCATAGAGTACTCATTGAGCTTTGGAATTCCTCGACTGTGTTAAGTTTGGAGATTTTGTTGCCTACTCAAATGATAAGTAAAGTAATTGGAACAGTTAACTGTATCCCTTAGGCAACCCATTCTAGACTTCCCATCGAAAAAAATTCAAAAAATGATAAATACTTTTGTGAATCGGTTGTGAGAAAAGCTAGTGAATATTTTAGTCATTAATCGGAGTCATATGTCTTCTGATTGAGTGTAAGGTCATTCTTTGTCAATTATGTTCTGATTGAGTGTAAAATCATTTTTGTCAAAACACACGCTTTTAAAATATTATCTTTTGATATTTTTTTAAAAACTATTAAGGCTCTTTAAAAAATAGATTGATTAGTGTTGTCTTATAGAGTGATCAATTAGCTTTAGAATTCCTGGACTATGTTAAGTTTGGACATTTGCTGCCTACCCAGATACACAGTAATTGGAACAGTCAACTGCATTTCTTATGCAAGCTTTCCATCAAAAAATCATAAAAGGAAAATACTTTTTTTGTGAATCGGTTGTAAGGAAAGCGAGTGCATATTTTAGCCATTAATCGGAATCATACATCTTCTCATTGAGTGTGTCGTTTTTTTGTCAATTCACACCCTTTAAAAGATGATTATCTTTTGGTCTTTGCTTTTAACTGTTACGGTTCTTTAAATGGCAAATTGATTATTGCTTCCCCATAGAATGCTCACTGAGTTTTGGAATTCCTCGACATGTTAAGTTTGGACATTTGTTGACTGCTCAGATACAAAGTAATCGGAACTGTCAAGGGTATCCATTAAGCAGGTCATTCTAGACTTTCCATCGAAAAAAAATCCAAAAAGCATAAATATCTTTTTGTGAATTGGTTTCGAGAAAAACGAGTGAATATATTGCCCATTAATTGGAGTCATACATCTTCTGATTGAGTGTAAAGTTATTTTTATCAAATCACACGCTTTTAAAAATTATCTTTGATTATCTTAAAGGATAGATTGATTAGTATTGTCTTATAGAGTGATCAATTAGCTTTAGAATTCCTGAACTATGTAAAGTATGGACATTCTTTAAGTGCACAGAAAATATACAAATTTATTTGAGCAGTCAACTGTATCTCTTAGGCAGGTTATTCTAGACTTTTAAAAAAATCCTAAAAGGATAAACGTATTGATCATTTATCAGTGCTAAATATCTTCTGATCGAATGAAAGGTCCATTTTTATTCACCTACACACATCCCCCGTCTTTTTCTTTTAAAAAAACTGTTACGATTCTTTAAAGATTAAATTGATTAGTGTTGCCTCATAAAATGATCAATGAACTTTGGAATTCTTGAACTGTGTTAAGCTTGGACATTCTTTAAATATACAAAAAATATATAAAGTAATTATAATATTCATTGTATCTCTTAGGCAAGCCATTCTAGATTTTTTTCCATCATAAAAATTATAAAAGAATTAATATTCTTTTGTAAATTGTCTGTGTGAAAACAAACCTATTGATTCGCCATTTTGTTAGAGAAAAATATTTTCTTATCTAATTTAAGATTATTCTATATTTAAGATTAATTTAAAACATCCATAATATATATAATTCTAAACCATTTCGGAAAAAACTCGGAAAAAAATTTATTTATAACCGAGTTTAACTTACAGCTGTGATTTATTCCAAATTGAACTGTTAGAAATTCTTTTCCTATAACTAATTGAAGTAAATCAAACATTTTCAAGTGCCAGATCTGATTCCTGGCAACAAATGGAGGAAAAACAATAAAATACTATTTCAATAAAACCAAATTACATGTAAAAAATGAGATATTTTGTCATCGAATTTTACGTTTTTAAAATTCTAACAATTTTATGGTTCTATAAGATTTTTTTTCTTTTATTATTTAAAAAATTATCTATCTATGTATTTTAAAACTATAACTTGAAGGAAGCAAAATTTGGAAATTATTTAATTCTTATAGCTTAATACCATACGTCTCCTCCATCTCAGCTTATGTGATTTATATCCGGTTTTATAGAGATGAAGTTGGACTTTTAAAAAATTCATCTAAGTGACATATAAATGCAAAGATAAAAATTACATACTGCTTGAAGTTCAATAATTGTATGAAAAGTACATATTTATATGAGAATGGAACGCAGGAGACTGTACTATATTTTAAGCAAAAGGAATAAACATGTAGTTATATTTAAAATGTAGGGATAAGAAGGAAGGGTAATCCATTAAATTATCTGTGAATAACTAAAGTAGAGGTTTAAAATATGCAGAATATATGAAATAAAAGATCAATAAAAAGCGTTACACAGCGTATGATCTTGAACAACAAAGCAGCATTTTATACATACATATAAGTCGTAAAATAAAATAAAAAGAAGAGATATGCCCAAGAATAAGATATAAAATATAAAAATACATTAAAAAGTATTTCGGTATAATAAGTTGAAGAAAGAAAATAAAACAATTGATTGTATATGAAATTCAAGCTGCTAAGAAATATAAATCGCTTATAAAATAAAATACAAAAAAAAATAAAAAGCAAGCTTATATTAATTATCAAATTTCAGTTAAAGTTAGATTAATTATTGAACAATTGTTGAAATAGAAAATAAACGTTGAACTGAAATATGCAAATAAAAAAACATTTTTTAGATATAAAATGTATAAAAAGAGAAGGCCTTTGTTCATATGAAATGCACGATATCATACTATCGAAAATACAAATACGAAATTTCAAAAAAAAAAAAAAATCTTATTTTTACAATATTATATTGAAATTCAAAACAATCAGGAACTAATTATTCGTATCGTAACGAATATCAGTTAGATACTGTTGAATTTAAATGGCGCTGTCTTTTGAATTATTATACTATGCAAATTAAAAACAACCGGAAACTCTGAATTAATATTCATTCTGAATATAAAATTACAGATTTGATATGATATGATAAACTCAACTCACTACCGGTTTCAACTTAAATTCTTAGAAATAAGACTATTAGAGATTGATACTAATTTTACTCTACTTTTGTAAACTCATCTCCCCCCTCCCATTGAATCATAAGAAATTTCGTCAACCAGATCGATTGACCCAAGGTATGCACTGCAGCTTATCGATACAGAACATCGATATTGGATTTTTTTTTTACTTTGATTTTCACGAAAAACTAAAATACAATGTAATGTTTATTCAAGAGAAGGTGAGGTAATTTAGGTTATGAAAGCATTAACAAAAAAGTGGAAATATATAAATAACGTCTCAGTTATTCTAGCGTTACATACTTAACGATATCTGTTATCTTCATTTAAGGACAATGTTAAAAAAAAGTCAATGAAAACACATTGGATGTTCGTTTTTACATTTTTTTAAATGCTTTTCCCTATTAGATTGGGTTTTATATAAATAATAATTCTTTTTATTAATTATTAAAAGTTATAATAACTTAGCTGAATTAAACATTCGCATCTAATTAAACATTCGTACCTAAATTAAACATTCATATTGATTAGATTTGCAGATGATGTTTATTCTCTTAAGAATACATTTTTAATTCTTATAATTTTGGGAATTAAACATTCTTATATTTAATTCCTCAAAATCTCTGGAAAACATAAGACTTTCACGCTAAATATGTTTTATGATTCAAAATCAAATAGAGAGAAAATGAAAAATGGTAATAATACTGTCAGTTTAAAAGTGTTCGATAGCTGTTACATTTAGATGTTTATAAATAGTAAATTATATTTTAAATATATTTGTAAGAAAATCTGAATTGTTTTTTTTATACAAAGATAAATTCATATTCCAATGGTATCTTGCTTTTTCATGAAAACTCTAATATAAAATATATTTTTTCTTAAACAATAAAAATTTAATAATTCATGATAATATTTATAAATTTTTTTCCTTTCTGAAATTATTGCAGAAATGTGACAGATATTCTTCCTAGAAAAATATGCAATTGTTTCTTTAGACTTATTTTCTTTTATAAAAAAACTTGGGGTTTTTTTTTCGTCGACTTGCTCACTTTACCTCATTTACTGTGAAATATTTACATATTTCTATAGTTTTATCTTAGTTGGGAAAAAAATGCATTGCCTGCTAAAACTTAAAACACTAATTTTTGAATGATTTTTAAAAGAGGGAAAATTACTAAACAATTATAATATTATTCATGGGTATTGAAGTATATGATTATTTTATATTTATGTATGTAGGTATTTTATAAACATTTAAACATTAAAAAAAATTTTTTTTTTCCTTTCAGAAATTCTTTTACCCGTTATACCATCGCATCTAGTCACTATTGAAGAATGGGAAGTTTCAGACTTCTACTGATATGCTTGGCATTATATCTAACCGCAAATCTTTGCCAAGGTAAGTTCCTTCTTTCCTCATTCTTTAAAATCACCATTATTATTCTCTCTTGGTCCTACACCGGCTCTAGCACTGGCACTTAAAAAATATTTAATCTGTACTTTTCCATCTTTCTACGATAAAAAAACTCGCATTCAATAACATTTTACGTGAAATTTATGCATGATTGGCTGATGGTAAAGAGTAAGAAAGTAGAACCTCATCAGATAAGTAAGAAAACCTTGACTTTGACAATAAAGCTCCACCTTTTCTAGAAGCAATTGACGAGCTTCAACAATAGAAGGCCGAAGGTACTATTCTTGCAATATCTGATTGAGTTGGCGGTTTTAAACAGGCACCATTATGGCTGGCTTAAAAAATAACGAATAAGCAACTGTCTTCACACAAAGTGCAAATTATCCAGGTCATACGCTTATCTTCTCCATTTCCAATTTAAATTTTTAGATTTTTGATAAAGTCGGACGTCGCATAACATAACATGCCTCTTTTTGCCTTAACGGATCGCCTCTGTGCTTTCAGTACCGTAGTTAATTGAGATGAACTCGAATCGGTAACGGAAATGTTCTGTTGGTAATGACCAGAAACAATGGGGGAGTGCCGTTTATTATTACTATGAATCTGTGCAAACGAACTTTAGATTCTGTTGGGAGGTTCTTTGTCTCGTTCCAATGATTCTCGATTTTTGGTTTATGAGTTTGCGATTGTAAATTAGCGAAGGAAAATAATTCTTATTTTTTATTTATTTTTTTATGACTCAAGGTCACGGTGGCTATCCCTTTGTGACCTGAAATTAAAAGTTTCGCCCTTTCATTGTTTCACTTCTTCTCTTCTTTTTATTATTAACCTAACAAAATTCATTCTCTAGATATAACGATAGTAAAATTAAACAAAATTTATTTGCCAAACGGTCAACTATAAAAATATTGTGTAGAGAATAATGTTATAAAGCTTTTTAAGCTCAAATTATCAAATAAATTTTTATTTTTCTTCGTGATATTGTTTTGATTGCCTCGTTAAGTTTTTGACGAATGAATGCTAAATAATACAATTACTTAAAATAAAATATCTATATGTCATAAATTATCTATATGAGAAATAAGGGAATTAATTTACAGAAAAAAAGGCAAAAATGTTCTAAATAGAAATTATTTTTCGGAAAGTTAAAATCAAAATATATAAATTAATTATATTACTTTTAAAAGTGAATAAAAAATTAATCATAATTCAAAAATTATAATATTCTATACAAATTGCAATTTTGTAAAAAAAAAAAAAAATGGAATGGAATTTTTTGCTTTTTAAGAAGTTAGAGTTGCTGAAATTTCTATTTGGTATTCTAATGGGCTGATATATAAATTTTCTTGATTCAGTTTGTTCATTTATCCGCAAAATAATGCAGTAATTTTGTCAAATTATATCCCATTTGCTTATGACAATTTATCCCATATTCATATTTAAAGATGCCAGAACATTCTTTCAGTCTTCAGATTGGGCTGCCAAAATGTTCTATTACATGCATAAAAGATTCGATTTTATGCTTTTATTTACAAAAGGGGATATGTTCTATTTTCACTGTTATATTCAGACTCTTTTGTAAATAAACCTGTTTATTTCAATAACCCCAGTAGCAAGCGTATATTATACAATATTATACGATATTAAGCAATATTTGCAATATTGTACAATATTATTGAATATTTAATAATATAATAAATTATTTTACAATATTACGTAACATTCTGGACTTACTGGGAAATAAATCCAAATTCTTTGAAATTTCCTCTATGATATTGCAAGCAACACTATAATGAATTAAAATAAAAAAATAATTAAAATCTTTAACTTCTTTGCCTTTATATTAAACCTTGAAAACTATCATTAAAGAGAGCAACTTAAACTTTCCAAACCAATTTCATCACAAATTTCTGTCCGCCTTCTAAATGTGTATCAAAAATACACCGAAAATAATTCTTCCAGTCACACTGTCTGTTCGAACACTACTCTTAGCCATGGAAAATTTATGATCTTTTACTTTCTCAGGCCAGCAATTTGCTTTGATAAGCGGTTGTAATAGTGAGGGAGGCAGGATTTCTTTCTCTTCATTTGGAGATAATGGACCTCTGGCCTACTACTGGAGCGTTTAGTTCTGCAGAGGTCATTTCCTGTTCAATTCGACGGTACCAACAAATGAATGGAACACCTTCGTAGGCGGTAATTCTACGATGCAGAACCGTTGACATCCATGGTTACTGTAAATTACTAGACGGTTTTCTATTGGGATGGCATGTTTGCAGTACAATTTCGAGTTGCAAGAGGAAGGAAACTTTACTTTCGTTTCGATGTTATTACTAGTAATTATCTTAGAGGTGATATTCGCTTTGTAAAACGAAACACAATTGAGAATTTTATTTTTTCTTGATTTTGGAAGTATTAAATGTATTTCTTTAAACGGTCTTTCTTGCCTGCTGAATTTTAGCGGGTTTAAATAACGACTTCAGATAAGGAAAATGTAAAAAAATTAAACAATAATATTTTTAAATGTATTTTGCTGTATTTTTTTTTAAATTTCTGTTTCAATTTAGTTATTTTAAATAGTATTTATCGCATTCTTTAGTATCTAGAAAACTGAAAATCCTTTTTGTCTATCTTTTTTAATATGCAGACTTACTATAAACTTATATAACTATAACTTATCGACTTTATATAACTATCCTTTTTTATTTTAAATAACTTCTTTTGGCAACTATCATTTGTTTAGATAATGAGTTCCATAAGAAACAGAAAAGATTTCTTTTAAACAAGACATTTTTTATTAATAAAATTTTTTAAAGATATTAGTCCTTTCATTGTTTTTTTAGTAAATTATATGAATTTATTTTTTATGCGAAATTCTTCCTTATAATTAATTTAACGATTGCCTAGTAATAATAATAATCTAATAATTCTTAAAAATTCAAATGAAAGACTTTTTTTTTCATAAAACCAACTGAAACCTGAAACTAACAAAACTGATGTCTAAAGGGATAAATTAATTCCTTAATATAATTTACTAACTCACCCACCCTCAGGAAAAACAATATTTTGATTGCTTGTCGAAATAAATCTCCTAGAATTAAATGCTGCTTGTCTGAATAAAACATATTTCTTATGTTTAAAATATATAATAAATAAAAGAAATATAAATGCTGCTAATGTCTGAATAAACAATATTTAGATTTCTTTTTTCAAAACTAAATATAAACTCTGCTAAAATAATGAATTTCAACTGAATAAGCTGAAAACGTGGTCGTATATTTATTTACGCTTTTTTTTTTTGTTGTTGTTGTTCTATCCTAACGGAAAATAATTACAGTTTGCAGATAATTATATACCTGAAAATATTTTCGAACGAAACTAATAATTTCGATAACGCAGTTTAAAGGGTTAAAACATCGCATTATATAAAAATAAACTACGATTATTACATCCAACTCATTTAAATTTCTTTAAAATATATAGTTATTTGTTTTCAAATATCTTCTTTTCGGTCTAGAGACTTTACTACAAGGTATAGTTGAAAAACCTGAATGTTAAATCTTTTACGTCAAATTGTAATTGTTTGCAAATCTGTCTAATCTCCTCTGATGCCAGATAAAAATATCGCTTTACCGCGATATTCTCTACGCTTGCGGATTTCCGCGTGTTGTTGTTTGTAATATACTGTCATTACACAATTTTTTTTATCTTTTTCAATGGAAGCACGCTAGAACATTTGCTTTCTGTTTATGAAGAAATGATTACTATAACAATCGTTTCTCTCATCTTTTTTTCACGGTCTTGCTTTCTTTTAACAGCATTAAAAAAAAAAAAAAAGCTCGTTTAGATTTTTTTAAACTGACTTTTTTTTTCTTTTTAAAGGAGGATTTAAATTTTTAAAAAGTTGGGAAGATAAATCCGATTTATTTCAAAATCAATTGTTTAGAAATAATAATGTTGTTTTCGCTGGTTTTTCAATAAAACTAAGTAGCGGGGTAAAATTAGTTCTAATAACGGACCAAAAAGAAAACTTTTTGGAAATTACATTGGTTTGAAAACAAACCATAATTAACTCGATTTGTTTGAATAAAATTATTTATTCCATGGATGAAATCAGATTTTTAATCCCCTGATGACAGAACTTGTAATCGTTTTTCTTTATTTTTTTATAAAAATTTATGAGCCAGTTTTTAAAGCCAACGAACTGGCAGTAGACACAATAGGGAAAATATAAAGGTAAATTTCGATACGGTGATTTCAAATTTATTAAACGATTTTGAAAAGGCATCACCTTATAGACTGGAACACTAGTAATTATCTCATATAACTCTAGCATAATAATAGTTTTTATGTTTCTTTGATAAGGTGGAGTGATGCATTTTAATGCTGATAATTTTATACCCAACAATGCACAATGTAAGCGTTCAAACGTTACTAAAACATTTGTATACTTATAAAATGCTAATGTACATGGCAAAGAAATTCTTATTATATATTGTCGAATGGCAACATTCGAATGTAAACAAATCACCATATTAACACTTCAGACTGCTTCCTTGAACAATTTTTTTGCTGTACTTAATAAAATGTTTTGCATAACTAATCAATAAAACCACAAAATGTTATTAAAAAAGTTAGGAGGAGAACTTCCAATCAGTCAGAGAAAAGAATATGTAAAAGGAGTCAAACTGCTAGAAATAGGCGTCAAACAAAAGGTATAATGCAAAAACAAGTTGAAAGATAATTTCTATAACTTGCCAAAGAAAATTGATGCTCATATCTTCCTAAACTATTATATCACAAAAAAATTGAATTTTGCATTATCTTAAAATTAAAACATTTTTTATAATATCAATTTAAATATCGAAATTTTTTTTTAATTTCCAATCATCTTTTTTTTTTTTTGAAATTTTATTTGAGACACAACATGTAATAATGTTTTTAATGTTATGAAGAAATTCAAACTCTTCCATCAAAGCATTCAATTGTAAGTTTTTTCCAGGATTAAAACTCATATTTAAAAAAATATATTTTTTTTCTTTGAATATTAACTCCAAGTAGCATTCTTCCTTCTGCTTTTGTTTCTTTGTGTATATACTTTTTAATATACACGCGCGGTAAATTTGAAACAAATTTATTTAATAAAATTCATGTCTTTCAGTCTTTTCAAATAACAAGTGAAATTTTTAAAAATGCATTGCATTTGAATAATTTAACAATAATCTGAGTGAACAAACTGCCTGGCAAGGTAACTAGTTTCTTTATATTTGATCATTTGACATATGCAACCATTAGAGAATAAATAAGATTCTCATTGAAAATTTTAATTTACTAAAAATGGTGATTTGATCAGTATTTAATACATAATGATAGCTTCTGATAACATAAAAAAACATCGAATTATTTGACATTGTTATTCGATAGTAGATTTATGAAATTAATTCTTCTTAGAGCTTTTTCTTTCATGGCCTTATATTCGAGTCCAAGAAAATTTCACACACTTATGGAAAAATAGTAGAAGCTTGTAACGAATCAGTTTGTTGTAAATGTGATATTGAATGTGATTGCGTGATTTTATGTGATTGCGTTTGTGAATTATTCTGTTTATATGCATGTCAAAGTACAGATAGACAAATGATCAATAATTGGACAGACCTGGTTCAAAATTTTATAACTATCTTGTTTGAAGTACCAAATTTGGATACGAAATTTTATATATCCAGCTTTTTATATTTAGCAGTTATATTGTTCCCCACTCAAACAGGCAGACAAATAAAATTTCCGCTTATGGAGTTCCTTCAAAATTTGGCAGAAATCCGCAAATTTGGTGTAAAAGCCTCATATCAAATTTCATCCATCTTGACCAAATCTTTTTTTGAGTTACCGTATTCACAATAAAACAGGCAGATAGCCATAATGCCCAAAAGGAGTTTTTTTGGATTCAGAATGAACTAAAATATTTAGATTTATCAAAATCTCGAATTTGAAATTTTTTGCGATTCCAATTTTTTATCTATACTTTATATACGAACAAGTAAAAAGTGACCACAGTATGAATCAGGATATCAGATAGAATGAGATAGATTATATGACGTTCAACTATAGAATCTTCGACGCAAGGAAATAAGAAAATCGCAGTTTCCTTTAATACTTTAAAAGACTTTCTTCGCCTTGTGAATATCCTTGTTGTAAAATTTTTTAAATCTAATAATCATGCTGAGACTTTGCATTGAAAAAGCCTTCTATGAAAATTTTCAAAAATGAGAACGATACAACCTTGCAGTATACGATCATTTCATAGAGTTCTATGATCGATTTTGTGATGAAAATCTGAAAACGCGCCATACCCATAATGACAGTCGCACCCGCATCATTAGATTCGTCTATTAAGGAAACACGTAATATCGAAAAACGTGACCTTTTTCGAGGTCTCTGAGGATCTTCTTCAGTTAGGCATTGCTTCACGAACACCGATTAACATTTCATAGCTTTTGTTTCACACCATTGACTTTACACGATCGCAAAAAAGCTCCAATATCTGCCGGTTCAATGCCCACACAACATTAGCGGAATGGAGCCCTTGAAATTTACAGGAAACAATTGCTTTTGTTGGAATCAGTTCCTGATCGTAAGCCCGAGCATATAGTGAAATGATGGTTATTGGAAAGCATTGTTTCGAGTTATTCTAATCTGAATGTTTTGGTGAAATGATAATTATCTTTTTTGTATCGTTTATTATAATTTGTGAGGAAGACTACTCTTCCTAGTGTACAATTTTAGAGTCTCGGAAGGAAACAGAAGTAGTTTCATTGGAAATCATATCATATATTACATTTCCTATTTCTTCAATTGTATATTGCATGAAAATGTTCTTTTAATCTGAAACACAGTGATGTTTTCTTCTTCATCCAAATGATAATAAAATCATACAGGTTTTTTTTTCAATCTACAATTTTTTTTATTGGTTTTTCCTACACACAAATGAATGAAAAAATTTATATAAAAACAGATATAGCAAATTTACTTTCAAGACTCGGTTTTTTTCCCTGAAAGTAATATATAATATTTGTTATTCTGAAAAATAATCATAATTTCAATGAATGTTATGAATAATACGAAATCGTAACTTTTTTTTTTCATTTGCCTTTTTTACAAGACCGGTGAGATCGTAAATAATTTTATTTCATTTTGATACTTATAATGTCTATGAATAAAACATAAAATAATATTGTATCGAAAATTCTTGGCAATCCTAAAATTTTAAAAATAATAATTTTCAAGGATAATATTACATGGGAAATAAACTTCCGTCATGACTGTAACTGTATCATAAAAAAACCTCAACAGTATATCATAAAGAAACTTAAATTTAAAATGATGCTAAAAATATACATAATCAGCGATAGTGTTATCTCTTCTCTTATTTTAATAATTGGACACTTTCGGTGTGAATGAAGAAAATCGAGTGAAGAGAATTTTAATGAAGAAAATCGAGTGCACACTTTGAAGTTCCCCACTTTTAAAACTTGGCTTCAAAATTTGAAATAAATTTGCAATTTTCGTGTTGAGGCAAGATATAAAATGTAATTTTTTATAGTTTGTTTCGTTTTATTTTCTGATATTGGAAATATATAAGGTAGAAGTTTTTATAAAAAAATATATAAAGCGAAAAATATATATATATTTTTAATATTTAAAGAGAAAGTTTTTTTAAATGCATATATATATATATATATATATTTCACATTTTTTTGCTTGAAATATATAAAGAGAAAGTTTATTTATATATATATAAAGAGAAAGAAATATACGAGAGAAATATTCTTTTCTATTTCGTCAAAAATTCAAAAATGAGATTTTCCAAGTTTCAGACGTTTTCGAATTCGAAAGGCACATTTTTGAAATTACATCTGTCTGTCTGTCTGCTAACATGATAGGTAAAAAAATACTTTGAGATAAATAGGTGAAATTTGGCTTGTGATGATGACACCAAATTTGTAGGTTTTGAATGAAATTCATTCGCGGGAAGTCTGACTGTCTGGCTGTTCGAGTAACAATACCCACGTAACTATAAAACGCAAACAATTTGCAGATAAAACTTAGTACGCAGATTTAGCATCTGAAAGGAAGGTTTATATGAAATTTTAAACCAAATTTATCAAGGGTTGACTGTCTTTTAGTCTTGCTTTCCCATATATGCAAACGTTATTACACAAAAATGCAGGGATTTAGATAAATCAAATTTGATAAGCAGATTTAATATATTAAGAATAGGTAATTTTAAAATTTTGACCAAATCTGCTAGAGTCTGCAGTCTAGCAGTCTGTACTCATGCCTATGTACCCAACGACTTTTATAAGTGAAATTAGGTACACAGTTTTAATATCTAAAATGTGTATCCATATCAAATTGTGAATTGAATCCGTCGAAGAGTTGGTCATCTGTTGATCTGTATTTTCGTATACGTTTAATTGCAATAACTCAAAATCGAAACTTTTAAACAAATGAAATCTAATTCGCGATTTTGTCATTAAAATTGTAGTTCTATATCGAATTTTGATTTCAATAAATTAACAAAAAACATCTAAATGCATACTGGTTAGATGCATACAAAAAGCTCATATATGGAACTATGAAAATGAAATTTTGAGCATTAGTGACGCACTCTCTAGGTTCACAGGATTTACGGGAAGAAGGCTCAGATAGCATTTTTAATAGACAGCCAATACGTAGCAAATTTTTGGCGAGGTAACAATTTTCGATTTAATTATCTCATTCAAAAACACATGGATAGAACGACCGACAAATATTCATCTAGTTCATAGACTTCATCCTCAATTTAATACATGTTTACAATTCTAAAGATAAAATAATACGCTAAATACCATTTTTTACTCCTTACATTTTTAAGTTATCGTATTCACGTACAGTCGGATGAACAGATTGACAGACTTTTCATTGATAGATTTTGTTCAAAATTCGAAAATACCATTTATCAGATTTCATTCTTTTAGTTCATATTCCCTGCGTTATCGTATTCACAGATATGCAAACAATTCCGTTCATCTGATTTTAGGATTCGGTACTATCTGATATGTGAAAAATTGTTCAAAAGTCGAATTTTGTGAGAATTACCATTTTTTTCTCTTAGTATAATTTTGTATACAAGAAAATAACGATTAGTAACCATTCTTAAAATAATTAGATTAGAACATCAGATTACTTACACATACGTATTTAAGAGATAGTGGATTAATATGTTATTTATTTTCCATGATTTATCCTTATTATTTATATACTATCTATACTTATAATAAAGTTCAATGTGTGTGTGTGTGTGTGTGTGTGTGTGTGTGTGTGTGTGTGTGTGT
>JAPMOR010081792.1:634783-679319 GCA_026543865.1 Argiope aurantia
TGTGTGTGTGTGTGTGTGTGTGTGTGTGTGTGTGTGTGTGTGTGTGTGTATGTGTGTGTTGGCGCTCTACAGGCCAGACCATTTAACCTACAGCTATCAAATTTGGCATTTGGCACGTGTATACCTTCGAGGCCAGGAATGTGCACCTGGGGGTAATTTTTTCGAATTTTTAATTAGAATTTTATTTATTTAAAAATTAAGCGAAATTTTGGCGTGTTTCTGCTATAACTTCCGAAATTATTATCGCACAAAAAGATTTTTACATCAAGTTAAAGATCAAAAATTTATCTTTTAAATGATACCGATATTTTAACCTTAAAATTAAATTTCTATTTTTAATTAATTTTTAAATAAATATTTTAACTATATTTTTCAACAATTTTTTTCGTACAAAATAAAAATAAAATTTAAGCTGCAAGAGCACGTTTCGCATTCATGGGGGAAAATTCGTTTTTTTCAAAGTGTTGCCATCTCATTGATTAAAGCTCCAATTAAAAATAAATTAAATCTTTTTGGACATGAAATCTGCAAAAATATAATTTTCAGCACGTGTCTGTAGGTAATGAAACAAATATGAATATTATTTTTTCTAAAAAATAAATTTAAGAAAAATTATTTTATGATCTTTTACACTATCTATATTATTAATCCAATAAATCAATTATATTTTAAGGCAAGTTTTGTTTAATATGAACAGGATTTACATTCAAATCATGGCCATACAGCTGATTTGTAAACCTTTAGTAATAGATACAGATCTGCTAAAATGGTCTACATGGAAAATGATTATATTTTATGTAACTTGATTCAATAAATGCTCTAATAAATAACGAATTTTTGATTTTACATAAAGCTTCTGCTGTGGAAATCACAAATAACAAAATGTTCTTGAAACACTAATATTTTAAATAAAAAGAGCTAATTTCCAGTCAACTAAATCAATCACTTAAACTGACTAATTTATGAAAATTTGAATATCACTATTCAATAAAAAAAGATAATTTTAGATTTCCCATCAATCGCTTCAAAGAAAATACGCCAATCAGCGTGCAGGTTTCTCAAGATTAATTGGCCCAAGATTATGAAAATGTCGAGTTTTTCTAAATTTTTAACATTCAAAGTTTTATAAATCAGTCTTAGTTGATCGTGGAAAATAGAAACATTCATTCATTTATTTAAAATTTGGTGTGTCCAGAATATTTCTCAGAATATGATACCTTACTGCATTAAATTTTGAGTTCATAATTTTTGAAATATATTTATAGGTCGGAACAAAATATTATTATTGATTTCATTTCAATCCTTTTGAAAGCAAAACTAAAAACTGAATTTTATGCAGAATCTGAGAAATTTTTGTTGAATTATTCTTTGAGATATTACATAAATTATGAAAAATATTTTGTAGTTCACATAAGACTTAAATACCAGGCGATTCTGTTTGCAGTACTCATATTCAATAATAATAATAATAAATAAGTAAATAACGATAAAAATGATAAATAAAATAAAACGTTTGGTTTCATTAAAAAATATCTTTACATTAATTGCAATTTCAGAATTTCCACTTTAAATTAAAGTTGAAGTTTCACCGGAAATGACAACAAATTTAGAAAATATATATAGTAAATTGAACGAAACGATCTAAACAACAGTATAAGTTTGGTATGACTATTAAAATTTGAAGATTAAAAATGTTTTGTTTGAGAAAATATTAAGAGACAAGTTATTTGAAATATTTAATTGAAAATTGTAGCGAGCGGTAATACTGGCGAACCGGCTGGTCGCCAAAGGCGGCTAGTTCTTAATAAGGATAGATAAGCAAATTAAACAATAGTATGCAAAATAAAATGATAATAAGCAGAAATTTTTTAAGAAAATATTTTATTAAAATATTAAACCATTTTATTTTCTAATAGTAAGAGCTATTTTCACGGCCAATTTAGAAGAATTTACTCAAATTTTATATGAATTATTCTCACATGTGTAAATCTAAAATCTTTATAAAACATTCCAAGTTCCATTTTAAAGTTTGAAATTATAATTTTTCTTTTGTTTCTAAAGCACTGCACTTCGTTTTTTTACATAAAAAAGGAATTATTTAAATTATAAATATGAATTAGAAGATGAAAGAAGAGATTACTTAAGACTATGAAATACTCTTAAAATATTTTATTCAACCAAAGAATGTTTTATCTTCCGTAAGTTTCAATATTAAAAATAAACATTTATTGAATCATAAGTTAATATGATTTTACTGATAGGACTAGACAGAAATTTTTTAGCTCTTGGGAAGCGCTATCTATTTTAATTAATTTTCAGGGATACAATGAATCATCCCAAACTTTGTAAGAAGTTAACTTGACGCATTCTACTTCTTTTTCTCTACATAATATTCACAGAATATCGAAAATTTTCTTTTTAAATGAAACACAAAACTTGCAAAATATACTTGCATGCTTTATCCAAAAGAATTATATCTTTCATAACGACTCAGTACTGTCAATTAAGTCAACTGTGCCACACCAATTTAATTTTAGAATCCATCACACATTTTATAAAAACAGAAAAAAGAATAGAAATGGCATACGCCCTCACAAGAAACGAAACTGTTTTAAAATTATTCTGATGCAGTCATTCTACCACTACGGCACTCTCGAATCCCCCTTCTGAAAAATTAAAACCGCATTTTTATCTGATAAATGTGTTTAGTTAAAAGGATTAAAATAGCATTCATAAAAATATGGAAAGGAAAATCTATAAATAATTTTAATTCATTTTCTTTGTTAAATTTTAATTTAGAATTTATTGTCAAAATAAGTTTCATCTACATCAATTGTTCAAATCAGGTGTTAAGAAAAGCCCTTCTTATTGAAATTTTCAATTCAAAATTTATTTCCCAAATTCATCCGATTTCAAAATTCTGAATAATTTGAATTGCGCAGTAATAAGAGTATAACATACTTCATTTTTTACTTTAGAACTTGGATTTTGCAATTTGCAATAAAGCCAAACATCGCTTTGAATATTTCCAAATCTCAAGAACACAAATTTCAAACCTCTTTCAATATATTCTATTTTCTTTTAATTTCGCATGGAGCTGTTGCTCCGAATTTTTTCTCACAGAAATACAAAAGCAGTTGAATTCAAAATTTCCATCATTTTCAAACTCTTACATTTGGGCTGCGACCCATAGCTGAAATATATATGGCATTCTGCGTGCCTATAACTCTGTATTAATTGAACCTCAAAGCTTTATACAGGAAATTTTCAACCTTAGGAGCTTTAGCATCACATCAATAAGAGCATAACACAGTTAGTTCTTCATGAACTTGTGGTAATTTTTGAATCTGCCATCCAGCACATACTTAAGTATTTTTACAACAGGAAACTAGTGACCGAAACATTGCCTGCAGAATTATTTAATCTCATAAGTCAGAATACATCAGCGATAATCAGCCAACATATCCGTTGTTTCTAATCTCTTATAGGACTGCTGCCCGAACATTTTCTCACAGAAATGGGATTACGGACTAAGATGCTCTATTGATAATCATCATAAAATGCCTTTTTCACACGTGCTGCAAAAAAGGTTACGTTTTGTAGCAACCGCTACAATAGTTATTAAGGTTTATGCTCTTTTAATACTTCGTGGATTTTTGCCTGCTAGCGTTCTTTCCGACACAGTGGGTGAGCAGCGAACACGTGTCTGGGATGTTCCCACTACAAAATGTAACAGGTGGCTGGAAGGCGTCGAGATAGCCTTTAGATCGTAATGGCTTTATTTCGAGCGAAAGATATGTCTACTCGTCTGATTGCTGTTATTCAATGCGTAACCTTTAACAGTATCGTTGAAAGGAGAGAGATTTCTGACATTTGAATTAGTTCATAGTTTCAAAATCGATCTTTCATATCAGTGGCGGTTTCTTGTGTTTACTGACCTTTTCAGATGATTATAAAGTCATTTTTCTCGGATACGGACAAATAAATTTCATAAGTAGGTATATTCTAGCGCTTTCCTATTAAAATATGTGTAAGAAGAATGTGAACTGATGTATTAGCTAAAGTTTTAATTATAAAAACAAATAGTTCTCTTAAATTCGGCTTTGGTACCTTGACGCACATTTTTAGTAGCAGAAAGTATGGAAGTATTTCTGTGATTGAGCATTCGATTTAATAATTCGATTAAGCAATATTAAAAAAAAATTATGAATTTTGGAAATTCTGTTGTATTTTAGAAAACTCTAAAACAAACTCACATCTTATTTGATAAAACTTAAATTATTTGCATATTTCGAAAGCTAAATCATAACTAAATTGAAAAACTGGAATTCGATGAAGATTTCTTTTCATAATACAGTTATTCATCTATCACAATAGAATCTATAAAGCAGATCTAAAAGATTGAAATGGTTCAATTAAATGAATTCAATTTCTCGTTTTACTTTGGTCTGTATCGCACGTTTAAAAGTTTGACCAATGTCCTGATACAAACAAAACCTTTTTCCCCAAAATCTTAATACTGCGTAAGCATCGAAGAAAGGAAGATGATAAAACCAATTTAAGTAAATGTTTTATTTTAGAAATGTTAGATTGCTTCCAATTGAATAACTTAAAAAAACGATAGATCTACGTTGAAAAGAAATTTGTAATTCGTAAATTCTGCGAACAGTTTTGTCATTTATGTTTTTATGCACGTGGAATTTTAAGGCAGATCAAAATCAATCAAATTTGCAACTAAATAAAGACCAATTATAACTCTATGAATGTTATAAAACCTAAATAACTTTTGTCTAACGTGCATTGTATTTAAAATTTTGACTGCAATGTTATAATTGTGCATAAACTAACAGATATTTAATGAAAGTAATTTTAAAAAAATAAACTTTTATTAATGCACAAAAATTATTTTTAATTCACTTATTTCTTACTTTGCAAATTTTAATTTAATAAACGGTATCAAAAATGTTCTGAAATCCAGAAATCATTTTTTTGTCAAATTCACAACTAGCTGAAGCATTTATTTAAATCCATCTATTGGCTTATTATTAAGTTCTGAAATATTAATATAGTTTATTGTCATCAAGAACACACAAATGTTGAAATTTTTAAAATTCTAGTACATCAAGAAGTGAGGGAAAAATCGAATACGAAATTTTATAAATGTGAAATAAAGCAAGTTGATTTAAAAAGTGCAAACGAATTCATGTTAATAAGAAAACTAAATATTATCTACCATTTAAAAACTCTTAGCATTAAATATTTTGCAATACTATTTTGCTTAATCTTAAATTTTATATAAAATATGTTTGCCCTTGTTCTTTCATTTAAATCAGATTATTCACCTATGAAACATAGTTCAAAGCTCATTACACTCAAATCAAGCAAACTGAGGTTCCCAGTTTTTTTTACATTAAAAAGCTTTTACCGATTATTGTTCAAATGCATGTGAATTTACGGTTTTTGCTATTAAAATTAATTTATATAACTGCAGTATTCATTTAATGAAAATTTTCAGCAGTTATAATCGAAAAAGGATGATAAATAACTAAAAATGTATGTTCGAGCTCTAATGTTTTAAAACATTTACTTATCAAGACTACGATCATGGTTGACACAACTATTAAATGCCGAGAATTCCTAAAATACTTTATCCAATTGATCCCTATTGTGAATTTTATTTTCATTTTCTATTTCAAATAAAGAATTCAATAAGAATTTTATGGTGGAGCATCTAAGATACAACATAACCTTCAAGAAAAATCATTACCATATCTTAGAATATATGAAAATAATTAAAACAATTATTTGAGCCTTTTTTTTAATAATTTGAAATTTTCTAGCTTATACAAACTTCTCTTTTTCTTATATTATTGATGTTGTGCTTCTGAAAATCACTTATAGTAGATGTCATTTAAATTGACATTCCTTTCACTTCACAGGCAAAGTGACGTTTGAGAAGTTAACGAATCAAGACTATTCCGGCACTGTGTATTATACTGTATGGAACGTATCTCTGTATGAATGTCTGGGCTGGTGCAGGGATGAATCGGAATGTGCTGCTGCCGCCTTCAGTTTTGTCGTCAATCCACTGACACCCAACCAAGAGACCACCTGCCAACTTCAGAACGAGACTCAGGCCAATAGGCCAACAGCCATGTCTCAAAGAAGCGTCAACACGTATTTTATGGTGAAGTTGCATTTACGGACTGGTAAGCATAAACAGCAAAGTTTTAAATTTAGCTTCCAAAATCCATGATTAATATGTCCATACATTAAATCAGATCATTTTCTTTTACAATAAGAATAATAGCAAATATTTGGTTACTAGTTTGTTGCAAGGTAAGTATTTTCAAATTAGAAAGGACGTGAAGTTTTTAAAAATTTTATTTCCGTTTGAATTTAAATATTTTATTGGAGAAATCAAAAATTTCATTTAGCTGTTTTCATTGTACCTTTAGTCGTACATAATTTTAACAGTCTTGACCCATTTAGAGCGAATACCCAATAGCATAGATGCTTTATATCCCCAGTGTTGTCTAGTATTCAAAATATTGCATGATATCGTGGAGAAATCCCTATTATCACCAAATACTGAAAAACATAGTCACCTAACGATATTTTCAGGCAATCAGAATATCGAACAATATCGTATATCTTGTGTTAATAGGGAACCATAAAATATCTTGTTCTAATAAAAATAAATAAATTGAATACTTGACCATGTATTTTCATCACATTTTTAACACAAACATAAAAATAGTTGATGTAATTACCAATAGTTGCTGAATATTTTCATGAAAGCATCTATTCACTTGAAGCTGATTTTTATCCACTCTATTTGAATAGCCAATCAAATGCAATGAAATGAAAAACAGAAAACTTCTTATAAATTCCTATCTTTAAAATCGAACATTGTAGAAAAGATTACAGCGTTTTGCTTTTAAATAGCGCTTTTTGATTGATTACATATTATTGTAAAGTTTCTGATCACTTCTCTATGAAATGCTCGATATCAAAGTCAGACACCTGTAGAGTGCTTATTATTTTCTTTTAAGTTCCATTATTGAATCAACAAACATTTCTTGACTGTTTCTCTCTCTGTTTGCGTATTGCAGACAGCGTCTGCAACCGGCTGTGGTCGTTCGAGCGTGTTCCCAACCAGAGCTTGCGAGGCCTGGAGAATGCCATCATCTTCACTTCCAACAAAGAGGCCTGCCTATCTGCCTGCTTGGCTGAGGTCAGATTCGTTTGCAGATCGGTCGAGTTCAATTACGTCACTAAGGAATGCAGGCTCAGCGAATTTGACAGGAGGTCTCCAGGGGTGTATGTCCACATGGTGGAGTCACAAGGCGTGGATTATTTCGAGAATGCCTGTTTGCAGCGTAAGTCAGTCCACCTTCTTTGTTTTTATAGGGATTCATACAGAGACAAGAGTCAAATAATACTTTAGATCATGTATGTAAAATATTATGTTTGTCTTTTATTTTAAACCATCATTAATAAGTTTATTCTTTAAAAAACGCTTTAAAACACAAATTTGTGATCAAATTCAATAAACGGTATTTGATGAAAGGAAATTGGAATATGAATATAAGTATTGGTATCAAACGTACCTTTTAATATTTTTCTCGTGTAAAGATATGATACGGAAAATTAACTCAATTTTCTTTATTCATTATAATAAATTATCTGTGAAATATCTTCAAAAGAAAGGATTAGAATAAAAGCAATTTTCTTGTAGCTGTATTCTTTTATTTTTATTTTATTGCCATTAAGTTATTCGGAATAATTCAAATATATAAATATCTGCATTTAAACAAGATCTTTTTAGATTTATTCACTTAAAGTCTATACCAATTATAAAAAAACGAGAAACTGACAACATTATTTAAACTATATATAGGGACAAGACTCTTTATAACTTCATTGTGTTGTAGATGAAAATTATAGACGAATTTCAAGAAAGTTATTTAATTATTTTCTAAATTCCACATTTCACAAGACAAAACAAACACGAACATGAAAAACATACGACACTCACTAGAATACAATCTAATAATGATCCCAAGAAGGATCATGGGAAATATACCTTGATGTTAATAAAGTAACGCCATCTGTTGCATCAAAAGGGAAGGTAGTAAATGTAACAGCTACAACTAATATTTCATCAATGCAAATTCTTTTTTTTTTAAATTCAGTTATTTCTCAAATGTTTCTTAAATTCTGTATCAAAATATATTCACAGAATTATATGTAGCAAATTTTCTATAAATTCTAAAACAAAATTCAAACACAGATTGAACACAAATACCTATATTAGAATAAAATAGTTCATGCAAATTCGAATTAACTCTTTGATATTCACCAAGACTGATTGTTATAAAATTACTCCATAAAAAGAATTACATCATAATTGTCCCAATGTTTTAATTATTTTTATTGCCTTTCAGCTGATAAGGTATGCCGTGGGCCAAAGAATTATGGATATGCACCAGTAAATTTACCTCAAACATCACTCACGTATTACATTGACCTGAACTACTATCTGGATAAACAAATTCTGGTATGATTTTTATTGCCATTTTTTATTACTATTGTGCATGACACTTGGTCAATAATAAATTTTTTCAAAACAATTTAAGGTTTATAAACAATTTTTTACTTTCAAATGGAACTTAATATAGAATCTTGAAGAGTACCAGTTTAGCTGGACTTGAAAAAGAATCGTTAAAGAATGATTCTTTTTCAAACGTGACCCACAATTTTTGCAATGTATTTTTTAAGACTTTTCATGAAATAATAATAATAAGATATATTTAAATAAGGAGTTTGCATTTGATAGTTCTCTGAATTTTCTGAATAATATGATGTATTTAAATAAGGAGTTTATATTTGATAGTTCTCTGAATTTTCTGAATAATAAGATATATTTAAATAAGAAATTCACATTTATATTTCTCTGAATTTTCTGAAGAGTATATTTTTCAAACAAGTTAACAACTTTTGCCTCTTCATTTAATATATATAAACCTTAATTTGAAGACAGTATTTTTGTTCAAAGGCAAAGAGATTCTAGGAATATTAAACTATAAATTGCTCAAAAATTAATTTCATTTTCTTTCTATACCTCTTAGTTTCGTATTACATTTTTTTAAAGTACCAATTTTTAGACGCTGCAGTAAACATAATGTGTATTGAAATTCATATTTATTACGGAGTATTCGCATCCCACCCTTCCAACAGGTGAACACCCGCCAAGAATGCCTTCAACAGTGCTCCCTGGAGCGAGAATTCGTCTGCCGTTCAGTACTGTTTCGTGCGGAACCCAGAACGAAGAAAGCCATCTGCAAACTGTTCCATCTCGACCACATCATGTTTCCTGACGGTGCTGAAACTTTTGCAACGCCCAACCCGTTCCCTCTTTTAGACACTGGAGACAGTACAGGAGTGTATCTGGAAGCTATCTGCGCAAGTAAGTTCAAGAGATACACTTTCCGATTTTATTCGTCAGTCATTCAGTTTTAAAAACAGACGCAGATAAGATTTTTTTTAAAGAAAAATATAGAATGATTAAAATGTGGGGAAAGGAAACTACCAGCACTAATATTTAACAAATATTTATTATGATTACAGCGACAAAACATTACTGATGCAACATAAAAACACATAAAAAGATAGATGAATGTGAGCGTCTCACAGTCGAACTTTCTGCCAATTTAGGCATGAAACCATCATGTGATCAATGACGCAACATGGTGCTATACAGAATTTGAGAACTATTAGCAGCTCCCACACTAATTAAAATATTCCAGCTCAAAGCACTGTCGAGAAAAAAAAAAGTAATGGTAAAGAGGTGGTCTTAAGATACATCATATAAAAATGGCAATGGTTTTTATGACATAACTTTTTAACTCTGTTTTCATCGAACTAGTATACAGGTTGTTATACTAAATAAAAATGGGGGGGGGGGGATTAACTTGTTTAAATGCAAACTTTTTTCAACTGGCAGCTGTAACAATGAAAAAAAAGTTACAACTTGTAAGAAAATTCGATTACCATAACATTTTACCTAAATGCGATTTCTTTAAAGTTACAAAAAGCACAAACCTAAAAAAGTTAAAGAGACGAAATTGCATATGAAATCTCAGCTTCTTCAATCTAATAACAATCTATTTATAAATAATTCAATTTATAATCATTCATATTTTTTTTGAAGTTTATATCTGATCAATTACGCAAAATAAATTAGTTTTTAGAGAAAAACTTTGTATCCAACAAATAAATATTCAACGAAACAAAATAATAGCAGAGATTCATTTCTCAAATTTCAAAAGATGGAAACATATTCAAAAAGAATAAAAAATATAGAATACGAAAAATCATTATAAGAATTATGGGGAGGGCGAAATTGAGAAGAATCATATTAATAGAAATGTGCTTTAAAAAACAAGGCAGCACATATTAAATAAAAATTAAATTATCAGAGATAAATTTATCAAATTTGTATTGATTTTATGAAAATAAAATTTAAGTTGCGCACTTTAATAAAATAATTAATTGTTAAAACTACTCATAAGAAGAACTGCAGTTGCCATATGAAAGTGTAGAAATATTACTTAGAGAAATGGAGTGCATCTTTGTCAATAAATAGTAGATATCGAAGCAAAAGTTTTAAAAAAAACTAATTTAGCAATGATTTTTTGTTAAATATTTATCCTGATGTTTAAAGACTTTTCTCAAATATCATAAATTTCTTTTTCAAAAAAAATTCTATTTTGGTTCTTTAAATTTACTTTTAAAAAAAAAGGTATATTTTAAAATTGAGCAAGATCTAATATTGCTGAAAACTGGCAACATAATAAGTTTTATAATTTAATTCCATAGAATTTAATTTAAATAGTTTTAATATTTTTAAATCACCTAAAACATTTAGTATATAAGAATTAAAAGAACAATTTCATTGTTTGATTCATGAGTTTTAAATATTGATTTATTATTTGAAGCCCTTAAAAAATAAATTAACACTATTTCAGATGACACTTCAAAGCGCAATAAGCCTTCTAAGGGTAACATCAATTTAAGCATGAACCAACAGCAACAACAGCAGCAGCAGCAACAACAACAACAACAACAGTCACCTCAGTCTCAGTCTCCGACAACAGTACCTTTCTTCCCCAACACACAAGATCCTTCCTGCGATGTTTACGGAGTCTGCTATGATGGTAATGCATACATATGTAAAATCTTTGAATGTACTAGCATATATGGCTAAGATTATATTTCAGAACCTAACCAAACTTTTAAAAAATGGAAAAAAAATCGAGAAACTTCCAGAAATTTCATGATATTTTATTACCATAATTTAGAATTTTCGTCTTTTAATTTGTAGAAACCTATATTTTTAAAATTTTAAATTATGTGGAAAATATTAATGTTTTATAATTTGCGTAAAAAGTAAATTTAATGTTCCGCTTTCACATTTTAAAAGAATTAAACTCGTATACGTATTTTTACCTAACATAACGATGTTTAAATGAAAATTCACACTGAAATTGTTACTGCTAATAATCAACTAAATTTAATAAATGTATTATAACAAATATTATACTTTTAACATTTTAAATTTGGTTCTATTGAAAAAATAAATAATAATAGCGAAGAACTTAGCAGCCTTAAAAATAAACAGATTATGTTGGAATAGAACGAATCAAAACTTAAAAAAGAAAACCAATAATAATTTAAACCATTTTTTAATTATTGCTTATTAACTTCTGTTTTTCAATAAAATGGTTATCCTTGTATTGTTTTATGCCATGTACAGTTTAAAAACGCCTTGGTCAAAATGCTCTTTAAACACATTACTTTTTAATACACTTGGGTGAATCTTTCTTGCAGTTTCCATCCAATGTACTGATTCCAAAATCATCGTTTACGTGAAGACCAATCGCCACTTCCACGGTCGTATCTACGCCTTGGGAAGAAGTGAAACTTGCCATGCCAACGTTCTCAATAGCAATCAGTTTAGACTGGATCTTTCATTGAGTGGCCAGGATTGCAACACACAGTCTATGGTTAGTTTTATTATTATTAACATAAAAACCATAACATCGAAGTAAATCAAATTAATTATTGTATTATAGAAGATAATGCAATTTATTTCTACAGTATTTTTCGTGTTATTATCGTTTGAAGAATTCTTTTTTTTTTACAATAATGGTTTTTGAAAAATTATATAACTTAATATTTTAGCAGTTTGTATACTAAGCACTTCTAAAATATTTTTATATTTATCTAAAAGTCTTTTAACAAATTAAAAAAAAAATTACATTAGAATAAAACCGCATATTGAATTCTTATATAAGAATTATTTGTTTAAAACTTTTAAATGATTCTGATTTGCAAAAGCTACTATTTAATCAATTATAGCGATATTTGTAAAATATATATAGTTCAAATTTTATTCGAATTAAATTGTAAAAAGAGTTTTAAAAGTTATTCTACTCATAAACAGTAATAATAATTAAATCATTCGTCATTTAGAGTGCTAATAATTAAAAGAAATTACGAATTACATTATGACATCATACTTTAAACAAGATTTGTTATAAATGTATGCATAAATCAAACAAAATTTTCGCTGATGAATGCTGTTGAAAAAATTATACTTACAGGTAAGAAGGTTTTGAGTTTTAATAGGCACGCCATTTAGTGTTAAGACATTTACTAAAAATTAAAATTTCTATGTAATATACTCTGAATATTTTTTAGAAACAAAAGAAAAACACTTTAAATTTATTCTTAATTTGTGAGTGTGCATTTTAAATCCATCTTCATTAACTTAATAAAAATGAATATTTTTTTACAGGTATTGATATTACGATAATGATCTCTAGTAAATTCTATAAGATTTTGTCATTCATAAAAAAAAAAAGTCAATTTATGCAACCTAAATCTTATGCTATTTTAAAGAAATGAAACAAAAAAAATAATTTAATGCATTATTTTTGCTATGAACTATATTTAGATCATTAGAAAAAATATAAAGTCATTGTATTCTATATTTTCCTCTTCAGGGTGGAGTGTACACCAACACTGTGGTCCTTCAGCACCATAATGTAGTAATGACTCGAACCGACAAAGTATACAATGTTCGATGTACTTACGAAGTAACTTCGAGAAATATCTCTTTTGGAATGATGCCTATTAGGTGAGAAGTAATGAAATGTTTATTAAATGTCAGTTATAAAAGTTTCTAATATATTATCTTCTTGTATATAAAAATATTATTTATAACAAATTATATGTTAAATAATCTATTAGTTTTCGTCTATTGCTAGCAAAATGGATTCATAATTACACAGTTCTTGGGCCTATTTAAAAGATCTTATCAGGGTTTTTTTTTTAATACGTACAAAAAAATGTAATTCATTTAAAAAATATAATTATAACAAGAGCTTACTTTTTAAACATTTTTGTTCAAATTATTTTACTAAAATATTAAATAACATTTTTAAAAAATCGAGATTCAAATGCATTGATACGAAAAATAAATGATTTAATAAAGCAATAAAAAAATTGCTACAAAATAACACTAACAAAAAAAATCGTGCATCAAGTACTTGCTTACATGCAATACATAATAAAACTTAAGACAATGAAGGAATGCTTAACTCTTTTGATTTCATGAAACAAAAAATGGATTTCATTTTATTTTGTTTCCATAGAAACGAATTTAAATATGCTTAACGATAAAAATAGCGACACAGATGTCACCATTTTTAGAAGAAACGTATCGAAAACGCATTACTCCTGAAAATAACATGTACATACTTGCAAATAGATTTATCAAAAAACACTTAATTCATATACAATAGAGAAAACAACATCTTTTTTTAAACTGGCATGCTTTTTCCGATACCCTTTACTTCTATCGCGCTTACGTGTTTTATTTTGTTTTGTTTTATAATTTTTAGCAAACATTGCCAAATGAAACCTCACTATTTGTATTATTATGATTATGTCTATATTTAAAATGGATTAATAATACTGTAGAAAACAAGGTATTTTTAATTAATATGCTGTGAGAATGCATGTCCGCAACAGTAATAAAAGTCATTTCTTCCAATATGCTGTAAATATTTATCATTGAATCAGATATTATGCTGCCTCACATTTTTTTAATATTTTTTTATACGAATCAATTCACATTCGACCAAAACAAATGCATGAATGCCTTAAAGTCCCTTCATGATTCTTGCCAGGGATCCGGATACCATGCAAGTCACCGCATCCCCCGAAGCACCCCTGCCGAAGATCGTCATCCTCGGCATCGAAGGAAGAGAAGCCAACACCGTCAGGATTGGAGACAAACTTACCTTCAGAATAGAAATTCCAGAAGGCAGTAAGACAAAATTCTTATTCATTGCTTCTTGGGCACAAAAATCGTATAGGGGAGTGAGGAATTTTCATATGAAGTAGACATGCTTGATATTGGAATACTAGAACTTCATCGTTTTGTTGCACAACCAAAGTCACTGAAAAATGACTAAATTAAAATTAAAGCAAAGCTATTATCGTTCGTATTTGATGATTGATACATTTACAAAGAATTGCATTTAGAATTACTAATTATCTATTATGGGAATGCTATGATCTAGCATTCAAATTAATGTTGAACAAAACCGTCTTACTAGGAGAATAACTTCTTTGTTCTTGATTGTATGTAACAAACTGAAGCCATCTAGCTAACAGAATTGCATAAAAATTGCTGTATAAAGTTTAATTTTGCAGCACTTCTGCTTTTGCAGAGGTTTTTTTTTTTTTTTTTTTTTTTTGTATTTTGACATGTCATCTATTAAATATGATTTTTAAGGTACTAAGAAATGCAGTAAGAAAAAAGGAGCAATTTAACAATTTTAAAGGAAATGCAAATTTTTTCTGCTTTATAGATTCATTATTATACCTATAACATTTTGTGATTATTATTTAATGTGAAAAAAATCCTTGAAAAAGAAGAAAAAAAAGTCGACATTGAAGTTTAAATGAATTTTGACTCTAATTAGGAAATTTTTAAAATTGTTATACAATAAATATATTTGCTCCGAAATCTTTGGTAAACAAGATAAATTTTGAAACAGATTGATTATCACGAGTCCTTGAATCATGAACTTGGCAGGATATGCGAGACCAAATGGGATAAAATTATCACATTGAGATAAAAATAATAAACTAAGAATTAAAAGCAAAAGTTATTTATCAGCTTCAAAGAAAGCCATTTGTTGACATCCACTTTAATGTGCTCCTTGAATGAGTCGACAATATGATAACCCAAACAAACAGCGGAACAGTTCTTCTAGCAATCGTATCGTTGATTTCTTTATTAATTTTTTACCTTGTTAAGTTGCAACCTATATTTTGGCGATTTGGCATTATTGGCATTCATGGCAATCTGAAGAAGCACATGAAAGTAGATTTCAATCACATTATCTCCTTCTTATTATTAACTATTGCTTGCATTTCTCATATAGCTTAAAGCTATAGCTCACACTATAATTCCTATGAAAAATTAAAGCGACATAAAAGAATATCGATAATATTGTTTCGTTAGTAAATATAATAAATTAACAAAAACATCTAAGGATAAAAAAAATTAATATACAATAAAAAAATTTAAAAAGAATTCATACAAATGTGATAGTAAACATTAAATGTAATATTTCCAATAGTCTTTTAATATCATGGATGTGACATGTGGTGGTTAACGTATTTCATTTTTTTTCACAGCTCCTTACGGAATCTTTGCTCGAAGTTGCGTCGCCATGGCCAAAGATGCAAGGAGTGTTTTCGAGGTTATTGATGACAGAGGGTAACGACTCCTTGTTCAAAGATTATTATGCACTCATTCTTTAAAATACAAATTATTTTACAAATACAAGCTTGTAAATAACAACAAGTAATGATGTTTTTTTCGATTGATGGTTTTCGAAAAAATTTATTAAATAAGGATTATGTCCTTTCAGGTGCATAGTTTCCATTTACTAAAGACACAAATGCTATAAATTAATTAAAAATTAAATTTTTGAATTCAATTGAGAAAGGAACGTTAGTCGGGAAAAAAAGGACAGATAATAATTTTCCACGAAATTCTGAAAACTTAAGAGATAACAAATATTTAAATGATTAAATAAAAGCAGAAAATTTAAAACAATTGCTTAAATTGATACGTCTTAACATAAACATTTCAAAAACACAATGAAAAATGTTCAATGTAGCATTGAACTATTTTTCAAAAACGGAGGCATTAAAATAGAAAATACTACTAGTAAAAAGAAATATTGTTTTAATCTTTTCAAACATTTCATAATTTAAATAAATATTTAAAAAAATATTTTTAAAAAAATAATGAATAAATTATGTATTTCGGGAACAAATATTTTAAAAACAAATAATGAACTTTTTTTATTAATTTGTATTCCGGCTTTATAGCAGGTTTATCAGCAATTACTTGAATCGAACGTAATATAGTTCTATAACTAATTGTATTCCTTTTATACGCTGCATTCACACATTTCATTCCAGCTGTCCAGTTGATGCCAACATCTTCCCCCGTTTCCGTGAAATCGGTAGCTCTCTGGAAAGCAGCTACGAAGCTTTCCGTTTCACAGAATCCTACGGAGTGATATTCCAGTGCAACGTCAAGTACTGCATAGGAAAATGCGAACCTGTAAGTCACATAATGAAAAAATTTCTATTCCTCTTTAAAGAGGTAGGTCTGAAAAGTAACTGAAATCAATGTTTTTATTGTTTATTCAGGTGAACTGCGGTATCGGCATGGAGAAAACTAGCTCCTGGGGTCGTAAGAGGAGATCGCAACCCATCGAGAAAGAAGATAGCGAGATGACACTCAGTCACGAAATATTGGTACTCGACTTCGGCGACGAGTCTGTCAGTTCCATGAGAGACGTGAATTCTGTCAACGGTAATTATTTGTTTTAATTAAATACCTTTCATGAATACCACATTATCATTCATAAACAAATTATTCAGATGAAATCTCCTTCGGATGAACCTAATTATAATTATTTAACAGAAATGTTTGAGAACAGCTCCAGATATTTTTTGGAATGAAAAGAGTTGCCATTTGTATGTGATACAATAGTTGTGCTATATAATAAGCATCATGATAATGTAACATAATTGAATAAAATTATCTTTATGTACTTTATTCAAATTCGTATATAATAATGAAGCCTGGGAAATTGTATTTCTAGTTATTCGAAGCAAGATGATGGAAATTATTACTCTAAGCAAGAAACCACTGGTGATTTTTGCTTTTCACAGAAATTTCATACTTGTGAATTAACAGCAGGCCAATGATCAATCACCATAAAAAAATTACCGGCAATTTCCGGACGAATGTTCACCAACAGCTTACAATAAATCTTAACGTTCGTCGGTACATGTAAGAACGAATATTTCCACAGTGCCCAGGGAAACTTAGGTCGATACCAATTTCAACTTGACTTTAAAAAAATGAAAATAAAAGCAAAAAAATTATTTGGATATATTTCTATTAATATAAACTGAGTCATTTTTAAAAATTCTGGATATTTCTTAAATAGTTTTAAGTTTTGGAACAAATTAGTATTCAATGTAATTTAGAAATATTTTTTTAATTAAAATCAAATTCATTAAAATTTTATACAAAATATTTATTTAATTTATGAAGGAACTTATAAGAATGTTCCCCGTAAATGTCATAAAAAAAGGGCTCAAGAGCTTCAACATGATCTTTCCAATACCTTTCTACAAAATTTTTAAAATTTCCAAATGGATTACTCAAAAAATTATTCTTTAGATGCAGAAACCCATACTTATATTTTGCACTTCATCTAGAACTTTTTTCTTTAACGAAAAACAAATTGACATACAATAAATGTTTTTTTTTTTGTAAAGGTATAAACATAAAATCAAATGATTAAAATTTCTAATAGAACCAAAATGAATCTTATTACACAAAAACTGAAATATTGAGTTTCTCCTTAGATTAAGAATTTTGTGTAGCAATTATTTTATTCAAAATTAAATAAAAGTTTCATCTAAAATAAATTATATGGAAGCGATCTCGAAGCAAAATTTTGTAATGTATTTCTTTTCACAAAACATTACAGAAGAAATTTAGTGCTCAAATACTAATGTTTTTAAAATTAATTATTACATTATAAGTAGTCCATCCTGCCACAGATTCGTAGCTTCATGTTAACATGCCAAGTTGCATTCACTAAAATGATGCCAATTTCCAAAAGTACATACTGCTCCAAAAGAATTTTTTGCAATAAAAATAAAGGTGGGGAGGGGTAATTTTTTATCTTTAGTAATTCTTTTTTCTTTTCATTTCTTTCAGAATTATCCAGAACATTAAAATGAATATAATACAATGAATTTCCTTTCTTTTTACTTTTTCAGAAAGTACACACTACAAAGAATCCGTTCTGATGATGGATACCTGCGCTTCCAAGACATCACTAATGGCTCTTAGTGTGACAAGTGCACTGCTCCTAGTTTTCTACATTTGCACAGTGGCTTACTTCGTGGCACAGAGAAGGGTCACTAAAGAATTCCGATAAACTAGAGTCTTTCAATTTAGTATTAATTAGAACCTAGGCAAAGACACAAAAAAAACTGGCTCTTTTTTTTTCTGTCCTGTACATCTCATGGCCAATCCTTTGATGCTGATACGTGCAACAGCAGCTCATAAATATGGAATTATTTTTTACGAAACCAAAGCCTATTTCTTGTAATATATAATACATTAATTTTTATTTTTTCTATCCATGGATTACTTTTATAATTCGAAAACTTTAAGGTAACAAATGAATATGAAAAAACGATCTATTTCATATATTTATACATTATTTTCAATTTTTAAGCCGTTATTCACATTCAGCATATTCAGAGGCATTTGTCACTATATTTATTACATCATCAGCTTTCATATTTCATATTTATTTATTTATTCTTGTGAATGTTTTGTGTTTCTGTGTAACTTGTATTTGATGTGCAATTTTTTCTGACTGAGGGTATGGAGTGGAGGTTCAATGGTTCCTCAATGCATATATCTGTACATATGGTACCAGATACTTTTTTTATATCACAGAACTTGGTATTTTTCATAAATTATTTATATATTTTGTACATAAATGAAAAATAAAAATGGCAATTTGTACCCAAGTTTTTTTTTTTTTTTTTTGATTTTATAAACAAAAATTTTATAAATTGCAAGATCCATGACACATACATACTTTATTTCTTCACTACAATAACAAATTTATCTCAAGTTTTAGGAATTTTTTGACGCCGATATAATAATTAAAATCGTAGTAATAATTAATATAAGAGAGAAAGATTTATGAAAACATTTTTTTTTCCTTATGCAATGACTAATGTGTTTTTTAGTGAAGCCAAGGAGTTAATCTTGAAAAAGGAGTTTAAGTTCGTGTACGACATGAAGGCTTGTAGTAATGAACAGCACTGATTAACTACATTTAATATAGCAATTAATTCGCTAAATATTTCAATTCCTTTCGATTATTTCTCATATGGATAGGAATAAAAATGTTCCAAAGCAATATGTTTTATCAAATTTTTAGATAAAAAAAATTAGTATCTCCTGTTCTACACAGTGCACATGCATTTTTTTTATACCATGTAAAAAAGAAGGGATAAATGAAGCTATATATGATAGATTGGAATTAAAATAATTAAATTGAAATATATCATTACTGGAAGACATACACATAGGAACTAGTAATTGTGTAAATCTAATCAATTTTAAAAAGCATTTCATATTTTAGATTTCAAAAATAATTATGATTAAAAATTAAAAGAGTGACAAAAGAGTGCTAATTCAGTTGGATAGTTACTTTTCATTTTAGAGCAATGAATTTAATGCGATTTAAATTCGATTTACTAAAAATTTATTAAATTAACATCTTTAATATTAACCAGTTAACTGCTTTTAATGAGTATACTCATCACAGAAAAACATTTTGCGTTGACGAGTTTATTCGTCAACAATTAGAGTAATAAATAATTACAATTTGTAGTTTAAATTATGATTTTAGTAAAACCTCAAACATATTCGTATATTGAAAGATGTTTAAAATATTCTAAGGCCAAGTCGAAATCAAAGGAACAAATGAAAGACTATTAATAATTATTATAAAAAAACCTTCATATAATATGAATTGTTTTTCTTAGATGTATTGCTGTGTTGTGTTACGTCACCCCAGAAGCAACTGAGCAACTATAAATAGTTTTAGACTATTCAATAAATGGAGAGCCTGGTGATAAAAACCGGGATGAGGATCCTTTTTACATATTTTCAAGAGGAGGCACTTTTTATGGTTCATATGCAAAAAATGTATGTTAGTTTAAGTAAATAAACAAATGTTATTATTGAAATAAAAAATAAGTCATTTCATTACAACATAATTTCATATTACAGAAACTCTGTGTTTGACAAGTATACTCGCCATTGCTAAACTTTTGCGACATAATTAATAATTTTCCCGAAGAAATCGAAACAGTTAACTGGTTAATAAATTTATTCTTTTAAAAATATATATATTTTTTAACCATTTTTCATCCACGAAAAAAAATCACATCAAAAGTTAGCCACTTCAGTGTAAAATATAAAAGTAACAGTAAAATAACAAAAGTTTTATCTAGTACCATAAAAGTACTAGATAATTTTATGGAATCCTAGCCATTGCACTTTATAAAAAATATATATTATTTGAATTAGTTGAAAAATCTGAACTCTTTATTTTCTAATAGGTCTAACTTACAGGACAAAAAAAATCTATTTGTAATTTTAAAAAATTTAATTCTGATACCTAGTGATGGCAAAGTTTTTAGATAGAGTTTATAAAATTCTAATAAATCCACGATTTTTGAATCTTGAATCTAATAATTATATATATTATATATATATATATATATATTAATAAAAATTTCAGAGAAAGATTTATTATTTGTTTATTGCAATGCTATGTTTATTCATTAGATATTTAATCCGTCACAAAATTAAAAAATTTATCTCAAAAAATTAATAACATGACTTATTTCACATTTACCAAAATAAAATCGAAACAGCATAAAAAAATCCTGTAGTTTTGAACTATGATCAAATTGCAGAAAAATGGGTTGCTAGTGAAAAGATAAACAAATAATGGCATCCATTTTGCTTTATTTAAGACAGCAATTTTGAAATAGTATTTGACTCTTGATAGCTTTTGTGGTTAAAAGTTTAAAAGTGTATAATTAAAAACTCGCCTTCTATTTTTTAGTTGTTACATTTCTCCTTCACAATTTTATAGTTTTATAAAAATATATTTAAACAAAGAGCTCTTCAAATAAAAGCAGTTTGTTTAGCTTTCAATCAATATATCATATTATATATCATTTTTAAGAAATAAAAATAGTTTTAAAAGATAGTTAAAACTTAACTGCATCAAACAGATTTTATACTGATTTTTCAAAAATGCTCACGCTTTCATCACAATTGTATGTTTCATTCATTTTATTATCTTTATTTCTATATAGCTTTCAAGCTACAGTCATAAGAAAAGCAAAATCATTTTAATTTATTAAATTCTATTTTTCAAAATAGTTTAATTTTCCTGTAGTTATCAGTCAAAATATTTTTCTTCTGGATTTGATTTGCAATTATTTCTGAATTATAAGTTAGATAAATCTAGAAGTCACATAGGTTCTGTTTTAGACATGCCTTGTAAATTTATACTGTGATTAAATAAAACGTGAATTTCGAACCCAAATTTCCCAAACCATGAAAATCAGATGACCTTCTATTCCTTGTATTAGGCTCATGCTTAAAACAGATTACTGATGGAATTCAGTCACAAGCCCATAATCCTTTGGTTGTGAAGTCATTGTAATCAGAGTGAAGATAGACTTCATCATTTGGTAAGTTACATAAATAAGAAACTTATGAAGTTTTTATTCTAATTGCCTAAACATTCAAACCATATCAATATTCAAGCATTTCAGCAGATTTTATTACGTTTTACGTTTTCCTCTCTGAATGCCGAGGATCATAAGTTAAATTTTTATTAGTTATTCATTAGTTAAACTTCTTTATTTTGAAATATAATAACTATTAAATAGATTCTTTAAATAATTCTTATGAAACCTTTCCTTTTAAGAACAATTTTAATGGATTTCATACAAAATGGTGGACAATTTCTCAAACAAATACTAAGCAAATATTAGTTATTTGAAAATATTTAACAAATATTTTCTTTTTTTAAGTAGGGGTAGTAAAACTTTAAAAATAGAATAAGTTACATTTTTCTTCCTTTCATGATTTCAAGTGGATATTCCAAACAGCAAGAGAGAAGTTTTCTTTTTAAATTCAAATATTCATATTCCTCTTCTTTTAGATAATGATTTAAAACACTCAAAACTTAATTTTGTGTTTAAAATAAGCCACTTTTGAATGAATTTATGTTAATGGGAGTCAACTACTAACTAAAAATTTTTTCAAATATATAATTTTCATGAAAAATAGCACAAAAATATTAATGCTTAGTTTTATAACTCTTTATAACATTGTAAGTAATCTATTGAACAATAAAGTAAAGTTACTTCCATTGCACAAAGTTAATTTTTAACACTTGGGTACATCTTACAAAGGTGAAGTCCACACTGAATAGTAATTGATTCCGGAATACATGACTATATTTATTTATTCTGCCTTTTGAATAAAATTAAATTTATTTTTAAGGTATATGAATTTTTAAGGAATCTTAAGGATTTTCATTCATTTAAAATTTCAGTATCAGACATGAAATAAGCTAAGAACAAAAAAGTTAAACTTCATAAAATAATGAATAGTGCCAAACATAAACACCAGCAAGGAAAATAAGTATGAGTAATTTAACAACAAGGTAATAAGTATAAATATAAATAAGAATGTATACAAAAAGTATTTGTGATATTTAAAATATTGTAGAAATATTACATAAAAATGAATTTAAAAAATTAAAAGAATAATAAAATTTGATTAAAAAATTATGAAATTCATGTTTTTGCAGAAATAAATGTGTTACATCCACAATATTTATTCTTCACGAATCAGCCTGAATGCAATAATTTTATGATAATCAATTCTTAAATTAATGAGTCAATATTCAGAGCCACTTAATATGTTTATCAGAATAATGAATATAAATAAAAGATTAAATCATTAAAAATTCAAATCAATTGTTATGTTCTCGCAACAGAATTATTGGATACAACCTCTGACTAAGAATCAATTCTGTTGTAAGACAACTGAAATTTTTTAAACCAAAGGACAAGAATACACCTTTGTAAATAAAACAAACAAATAAATATGTCAATGGATTTTCATTTATTTGCTTTCGAGTGAGTACAAAAGCTATGGTTATGGAAATTTACAAATCTCATTGTAGTTATTATTGATTAAAATGTGTTTACACGATATACACAACATACTTACATAAATAATGAACAAATATGTATATTTATATATATATATCCATAAAACTGTACAAAGTTTTTTACATAGATGTAGAAGAAACTTAGTGCTGGAATTTAACTTTTTTCTGACTACAAAAGCAATAAAAAAAGTAAATATCAGTGGTCCCTAAAGTGAAACTACACTATTTATAGGGAAAGGAACCTTCAGTTACTTCTATAACCTTGAACACTTCAATTGGAATCCTTTGAGTTAGGATTATCTTTCTTGGTAGCATCGCGAATAGAGGAGAATGTTTTCTGGAACCATGTGTTTTTAGACATCTGTAATTCATTCACAGCTGCATTCAGTTGATGGGTAAGATCCTAGAAGACAAATAATTGTGGATAAAAAAATTAAGTATTTGTAAGTAGACACAATTGGCAACAGGTGATTTACAAATGATTTGATCTATCTATATATATATATATATATATATATATATATATATATATATATGCACTTGAAATATTTTTATAATTTGTTGATTTTTGTGGGGGTGCTTTTTATTTGCAATTAAAATTGACAACTACCAAAAATTTTATGTTTTGGATGCGTTCTTGGATTGAATGGATATTAGTAAAGACTGCACAAACAAAAATTTATTTATTTAGTTATTTGCAAAAAATTTATATAGTTAATAGAGAAAAAATAATTCAGTCTACAACAAACTACAACATTTCAAATTAGTTCACCCTTAGAGCAGAGAAAAAACTCAAGCTACTAAGCGACAATTCGCCTGAGATTCTCAGCCAAATGCAGCAGTTTCATAGCGATCAAAAACACTGATGATAGCATGCCATATTTATTCCGTGAAACCACAACAGCGACTGTAAACTTTTGTATATTCTTGGACAATTCAAGAATTTTTGGGAAAAGAGTAAAAATTTCATTACACTGAGTCACTAAAAATATTGTCAGGTTCTATCACAAAATCACCAAAAATGTGGCCAAATTTGGCACCAAAATTTCAATTAAAAGAATTCTCAATATTATACATCGCAATAACAATTTGCAATGAAAAACAAATAACAGATTGAAAAAACTCGGCAAAAAAAAAAACATTCATGCACAAATTAAACCAGATATTTAGAAACGCAATAAAAATATTAATAGGGGTATTATAAGGATATGTATAACTTACTTGATTTTTACATTCAGATTCAACAAGAGCCAACTTTGTTCGGGCGAGCTCCAATTCTAGTTCTCTAGCTTGGGATTCTGCCTCATTGGCACCAGTGTTTGTATTTGAGAGAGATTCCAAATGAGATTTACTGTTTGAAAGATTAGGAATGATAGTGTCCATATATTTGGAGCAGTACTCACATGCTGAAGTTCTAGTCTGAAATTATGAAGATAAAAAAATTTTTAACAAATGTAGTTTTATCGTTAAAAGCTATTTAAAAAAATTTCTAAAACAAGTAATATGACCAGAAAAATAATTAAAAAATTATTAAAGATTAACATATGTCCAAAAATATTTCATTCATAGTAAAACTACGAAAATAAAAAAAAAGTGAAAAAAATTTCAACAGAAAAAAAATCAGAAAACATTTTACAAATCTTCCATATCTATTCTTTTGCAATATGAATCTCTTAGCATATATAACAAATTCATATAGCAAGATTCAAATAGAACTTTCATTATTATAATATGCTTTTACAAGAAAGAAAAGATATTAAAAGAAAACAAACAGTTCCTCTTCCTTGATACTTATGCTATTTCTATACCTAATCTAATATTTGTTTTTCACTCAATGTCATCACTTGTAGTAAGAAAGGCAATGAATACACTTTCATAGACTTTTTACTAATAAGCCTTAACTGAAAAAAAAATGAATTTTACATCATATTTTCTCTCTAATGATAATCACAGTGTTTTGACATATGATCAAACATTTTTTTCTCTCTTGTCGCTATGTCTTGATGTCATGACTAGAAAAATTGAATTTTTTAGAAAATTAGTGCTTTAGAATTTTTTAGAAAATATATGTGTTTTATCTCATCCAAATTTAATAAGTTCATAGTAAGATGGGAATAAAGAGTATCTTCTAATTTGCTGAGTAATGTCACACAACTTTGGAATGACTAATAATACTCAATTCCCCATATTCATTTCAAATTAAATTATTAAAATTGACTTGCATCATAGCATGATAAAAATGCTTTCTGTCATTTTTGCAAAGAAATGCAAAATTTAATTAATTACATTTCCATAGTAAAATAGATAAATATAAGACAAAAAGCTTTTTTTTAAAAAAATTAAAAAATATATAGATTACAATTACAGTAATAAAATAATTATATTGCAAACTTCAGTAAGAATGAAAGCAAATATTCAAAAATTAAATCAATAAATAATTAAATTCAGAATAATGATTTTTTTAAAACATAAAACAAAATACCTTTATTAGTTCTAGAACTTGTTTGGAAGCTAACTGCTCTTTCTCTAATCTGCAATTCAGTTGCTTGCAAATCTATAGAATTGAAAACAAGAACAAAGAAAGTTTATCCTTTGCAAGAAAAAGTAAAAAAAAAATTTTAACAAATTATATAAACTTTTTTTGAGTGTGTGTGTGTGTGTGGGAAGGCTTCATATTACAAATAATCTGAATACAAAACATGAATAAATTTACAAATTGTCTTCTTTTTTTCAAATTAAATTTTTTTTATTTTCTGTAAACACAATGCATAAATGTTATAGCATTTTCAACCTTCTAAATTTAGAGAATAACTTTTTAAAAGAATTGTAAAAACTATAAAATGAATTCTTAATATGCTGCCAATGGTTATTTAATGACATGTATCTGTAAAAATCTTCACAATTATGTTTTCTTATTTTTGTAAATTATTGATAATTATGGTAATCTATAAAGTAGTAAAACTATATATGCTAAAATGGCATAAGACTTAAGATATAAAGAAATCATGCACATAATACCTGTTTATACTGAGAAATGATGGTTTCATTTTTAAGATTTTCAGCTTCTGACCTCTGTAATTCTCTTCTGCACATTTCTTTTAACTTTAGAAAATAAAAATAAATAAATAAACAGTAATGGATATAAAATCAATTAAGCATGAATATGTATTTCATAAACAAATAATAAAATAAATACTAAAACAATTTCAAATTTTTACATCCTCTAAAAACAGATAAACAACTGAATATCTGACATTCAATTTGCTTATTAATATTTCTGCATTATTTTTAATTCAGTAAGAGCAAGTTAATTTGACATGTATTCTTTTTAGTTTCTTATTCTTCAGATCAATAATTTTTTTTATTTTATTTTATCTCATTCTATTTTTATACTTTTAAATCAGCTTTTCAGCTAAATGATTCTGCTGATATGTTGCTAGTGTTTATCTTCTTATTCAAATTTGAAAACAAAATAGGAGGTCATTTCGAAAATTTAAATACACAGAACTGCATTCCAATCTTCAATTATTTTTAGAGCATTTATTATATGAGTTAAATTATCATCTTTCACACAATAAATTTGCTCGACTAAATTCATCATTCATGCAATATATAAATTTATTATTCATTTATGATAAAGTCAATGAACGAACTAAAGTATCCAAAATTTATCAGATTCAATTTATTGCTAGAAAAAATATTCAAGTGATTAATAACCAGATTTGCTTCACAATTTAATAACAAAATAACAAGAATAAATCAATCCTTAGGATTCTCATTTGGAGATCAATAGCCATAAATATATTAAGGAAAATACATAAATTTCAAAAACAAAAATTAATGAAAACTGCTGAAACTAAACTATATATTCGATTACCTCATAGTCCTAAAACAAGTAAAAATATATTTAACCAAATATTTTGAAACATTTTTCAGACCTACAACAGTACTTTCAATACATTTTTTATACTTGTCCCAGTAGTTCCTAACTCTATGAAAAGCCTTCATGACATCTTAGATCATATCTTTCCATAAGTTAACACATAATAACTCATAACTTTCATTACAAATCTGAGATAACATATTCTAACAACTAATCCAGAGGATAATTTTAAAAAGAGTCAAATTCTAAACATTCCACTGATCCTCACTGAAGTTAGAATTGTCATTGATAAGCATTTTCCCATTTTAAAGAACTGTGAAACTGTTTCTCACAGCAGTAATTTTTTTTAAATCACATAAATTCCAAATTTTTTTTTTATCTAAATGCAATTAAATGAGGAAGTGCAAAATTCCATGAATCAATCAAATGAGAAAAATTAATGTGCATGAAGTTTCTAAAATCAAAGTACACATTTTAAGAAAAGGGCCGACATATAGGGAGTCATTTTGACAATGGTGCATGGGATTGCAAACACAGAGTGCCACTGCTATCAGAATTCTTTATCAAATAATTGCAGGACAATAATATAAAATATTTTGTCTATATAAGAGTCTCTAATAATCATACCATCCAAGAAAACAAATTTACTTTCAAGAATGAGAAAAACTGCAATTGCAATTATAGCAACAAAATTTTTAAAAAATTCTTGTTTTATTGAAAAGCAATTTTCACTTTAATATATATAACATTACAGTGGCACTTGAAGCATGAAAAGGCCAGTGCTAGGCAGAAATTAAGAAAAAGGTGAAAACAACTAGTAAGTAGCACATACAATAGTGACAGAAAAACAAGTTATTTATTACATTTCATCAATCTCCCATCCATATCTAAAATATCCTCAGTTATAAAAGTGTGTATCATATATCAATAAAACTTTTTTTAATAATCACAGACAATGGGCATTCATGTAGCAGCCTACATTTTCAATTGCAACCTTATGCTCTGTTATAAACATGACTTGATTCGGTATGCTTGTTCCTTATTTCTATGATTTTAGGAACAGTTTTCATACATCTGCTGCCTCAAAGCAAAGTTATAAAAAATAAAGATATAATTTGTTTGTAATGGCGATAAAAAAGCCAAGAAAATTGTTTGCCAAATTATAAAAATATAATCAAGTATCAAGTTATATAATCACATATTATATAGTTTGACAACTGAAACTGGAAAAATAGACGGAATTTTTTCTTCCTGCTTTTTGGTCGCTGTTGCAAACCAACAAGAATCAAAAAGTTTTACAAACCTGAGAAACTTCTAAAGAAAGTCTTTTCTTTTCTTCTTCCAGTTCATTTATAGTAATGGTGGCTGCCTGCAATTCCTTTGCTTGAGATTCAACTTTTTCTTCCGACTAAAAATATACATAACATGATAAATTATAAGTTAAGAATATACTGACATGAAAATTACTACTATATTAAAAAGGCAATTATATCAGTAGAAGTAATGAAAGAATAAACCTCCACCAATAGAATGTGCTTCCAGAAATTTCTAACTAAAATCAAAAGTCAGACTGCTGTTTCAGATGTACCCAGAAAGTAATGATACTTCAGGCAGAAAAATCTCCAAAAACCACAAACTGAAGAGATGAGAGCCTATTTTTATTTTATTTTTTTAATTTTAGTGTTAATACCTTAAGGATGAAAACAGGATGGCTTTCTCTGGAATACATAATCCGGCTGATTGCCACCGAGAATTTTTCTCTCTTTGCAGTAACCCATGTAGTTTTCTAATTGAGAGCAGAATTAAGTTGAAGAACTTTGATATTTTCACTCAAAGAAATATTAATATAATGTCCTAAACCTATGTAATTTGGAATGGAATATTTAATTCACTCCAACTATTATTTATAAGTGAAGCATTATTTATATGCAGGTAAAGCTTTAAGAAAATATTAGCTTTAGTATGTTAAATATAAAGAAACTGCATGCAATAAAAATAAAGCAAGAACAATAGTCACATGTAAATGAATAACAAAGCATTGCTTCAAGATTTTTTTTTTATTTGAAATAAAAACTGAGAATTTTCAAATAATATTATCTTCTACTAGAATATTTTCTTAAAAATATAATTTTATCTTACTCCAAAACATCTCACAAAAGAAAAAAAAACTTTATTTATTAATCAGAATAAAATGCTAGCAACTAAGTAAATGCTTAATTATGAAAAATTTAAGATAATAAAAATAACACCAGATAAATATAAAAATTAACAATTTGCTGGCAACAATATATAAATGAATAGTAATAAATAAATGTATAAAAAGATTTGACAAATTAATACATATTTTGCCGAACAATTATGCTTTATTCCAATTTTCACTATTAAAATCATTATTTATAATATAAGTTAATTTCTCTTCTCTTTTCACATTTTCTTCATCTTAAAAGAGTCTAAATCTGTATTTCATTTCATTTCATATTGTATATCAATTGTTGTTGATCAAAAAAAAAAAGAAAAAAAAAGAGAGAGAGAGAGAGAAGAAAAATAAAACTGTACAGGCAAGGAAAATACTTACTTTGATTAGCTCATTTCGAAGTTGCAGTTTAATATTAATGAGATCATGTGCAAGATCATCATTTTCTCTATCCAACTGCAAATTAGTCTCCAAAAGTTTTTTGTTTTCTTTCTGAAAAGCAATTCCTTTTATAATAATGTACTATCAAATTATTTGCTAAATAATAATCATACAAAAAAATATTTTTACTGATAACGACTTTGAAAAAATTAAATTATGGAGCAGAAATATTACACAGAAAAATGTGAATGAATGAAATGCAAATACTTAAAAAAGGATACTGATTTAGTAATTTATAATAGGCATCAATAAAAATTTTAGTAAATTTGTCTTTTAACATATATTGTTTCTTATCAAATCTCTATCTAAATCCATTTCTTATCTATGATCAATCATTCGTCAAAAAAAAAAAAAAAAGAAAAAACCATGAAAAATAAATATTTATTGCAAAAGTTTCATTATTTATTTTTACTTTGGTATCTTTCTGACAAGGCTTGGGACGTTTCAGTATTAAATAATATTACATTTTGGTGATAAACTATTTCATCACATAACAAATCAGATTTTTTAACAGAAAGTATTAGTAAAAATGTGCAAAAAATATATTTATTGCAGAATTACATTAAAATGCATTGCATTTAAAGCATTACATTGCAGAATTATTTTAAATTGCTAATCAAATTATTATAGATCAAACTGCTTAAGCTAACCTAAACTTAGCTAAAAGTGTTTTAGTAATAATTATTATTATTAATCAAACTAATATTGCTTCAGTAAAAAAATGGTTGGAATATAAAAAATATGATTTCCTTTGATTTTCTTAAAAATTGTATGAAAGATAACTTTAAAATAAAAATGGGAAATTCCAATGCAGTTTTTTTAGATAATTTCTATTATGAGAATGATTATAAAATAATTATGGTTTTATTTTACCTGAAGCGTTTTTATTGGATCTTCTTGAAGCTGTTCTTGTGCTTTAAAGATTGCATATTCTTTCTCATACTTCTTTAGTTTCTTAACCTAAAACACAAATAATTAAAATGAATTGACATATTTTAAAATATAATAGTTAAATATAAGGCACTAGCAACTCATCATTTTCATAAATAAAAATACATGAACATATTACTTATATTAACACAAAATTAAGGAGGTATCCAATAGTATAATAATGGTAATTTATACATTTTCTTCCACATTAAAAATCATTTAAAAACACTGTTAAAACAATTTTGGATAAAAATTATTAGAATACAAATAAAAAATGCTTACTTTTATTTTGATAGCACTCTGAATCAAAAGCTTTGCAGATTCTTCACTTCGATACTTTTTGGGCAAAGAGACCCTAAAATGCTTTAATACACCCTCAAAATCTAAAGCTAATAATTCCTTCTGTGACATCTAAAATATAAATAAAAGCATTGATAAATTTCCATATTCATGTATAACATGCAACCACTGAATGAAAAAGAATAATAAATATAAAATAAGAATCAGCAAATACAGCAAAAGATTTTTGTTTCATTCATAAGTAATTGATAAATACTGAAAATGAAACCTGCCATTAGAAAGCAAAGAACTTACCATCAATAAAGCTATTGCAACTTGAAAAATAACATCCATACCCTAAAGAGAAAAGAAAAAAAAATGTATTAAAAATACTTATGAATTTTTCTCAAACTAAAAATGCTTTTAAAATTTATACACCAGAAAGCTTAATTAGACATAATAGCCAAAGATGCATTTCATTTCCTGTTAAAAATTGCAAAATTAATTATTATGATTTTCATTAATTATTAGTTATTTTAAATTTATTCATTTTATGACGCATTAAAATGTAAAAAAAGGGATAAAAAAGCATGTGTTTCCTTTTAAAATAATTGAAATGATAACAGAATATATGAATAACAAGATGCCTTTGGCGACCAGCCGGTTCGCCAATCTTAATGCTCGTTAAAATTTTAATAATTAAATATTTTATGTAATTCCTATTTTAATAGTTTCTTCATTAAAATATTTTAAAACTTCAAATTTCAATTCACTCCTAATATTATAAAGACCTTCAGTCATAACGTAATCTGTATCTCTAATTTTCTGTTAGCTTCCGTAGAATTTATGCTTTAAATTAAAGTGGAAATGATTAATTTGCAATTACTATAATAATATTTTTTACTGACACAAAGCATTTTTTTTTTTGTAGTATGATTACTGAAAACAGATTCACTGAGCATTTAAACCTTATGGGCACTAAAGAATATCGTTCTTAATTTATGCAATATCTCAAGAATTTGTCAACAAATTTTTTTCAGATTCATCTTGAGCAGGTCTATTAATTAACAATGTTTAATTTTAAATGCATCAAACACTAAGAAAATAAACAGAATCGTTTAAAATAATCGGTCGAAAACTGGTTAAAAAAATTACTTAAAAAACGATGAACTTAAACTAACAAATACAATTTAATTACAAAAGCATACAACCTAAAAATAATTTAAATCAAGTCCGCTTCACGGAGAAAGAGATCTCACTTTGGTCCGCTTCCGTTGAAAATAAATGGTAACGAAGATGCGTAAATTTTTCTACGCCAGTTGGGGTAACTCTATGCAGATTAGAAATTTTTAATTTCCTTTATTCTGTTTTATTTTAATTCAAAAGTGCTTCAGAATGAATCTGAGAGATCGATTAATTAACAACGTTTAATTTTAAACATTAAGAAAATAAACAAACATTAAGAAAACATTAAGAAAATAAACAGAATCGTTTGAAATAATCGGCCGAAAAATGTTAAGCCTAAGCCTCATTACTGTTGGGGAAAAAATGCTGAAGCCTTACTCATTTGGTGATGGGGAAAGAAATGAAGTTTAGTTAAGAAAGTTTTTAATTAATAATTAAAATTAAAATTTCAAAAAAGGGAACAAAGGTGCACATTTCCGACCTCCAAGGTATACACATACCAAATTTGGTAGCTGTAGGTCAAATGGTCTTTTCTGTTGAGCGCCAACACACACACACACACACACACACACACATTGAGCTTTATATAAGTATAGACAGATGATAACAGAAAATATGAAACTAATTTTTTAATCTAATTATTATTTAAAATAAAATTTCACATATAATTTATAATAAATTGTGTACTAACATCTAGCAAAAACAAATCGATGATATAAAAAACTGTAATGAGAGGAAACTTTGCAGTAAAAAGGGTCAAGAACCATTGAGATGCAAACATATGAACTTCAATTCCAAGATCATCAAAATGAGAAACCAGTCCAGGCATCTGGTCCTGCAAAAGTAAGATTTTACATTAATTACTCATTAAATCAAAAATATTCTTCAATTTTCCTATAAAACAACTATTTTTATATTTTATCCATTTAATTTTTCATTTTCCTATTTCGAAGTCAATTTTTGTAACATCAGGAATCAAATAAAATATATAATCAGAAAGAGCTTTTATGTACTTGTAAATTTTTAGAGAGGACTTGTAATTTTTCTGTAAAAAAAAGTATATAAGTATTACAAATTTGATTCAATATACTTGGGAAACTTCAAGTAATGAATCAGATGCATACATAATACTGATAATACAGAAAAAATTAATAATTAATGCTAATAATACTGATAATTGATGTTTTTCTCTAGATAATATTGAATTTAATAACTATGCAAACAGTCCAGATACTAATACCCCAAATTGATACATAAGGATCATCCAGCTAAGAATCAAAAGACATAGTTTAAGAAGCCCTAATGCAAATGTGTAAAATTTAAAAGCTGAAAAATCAATAAACTGAGCTGAAGATTTTCTTTGTTTAATAAAATAACAATTTTCAACATATCTTTATATATCTAATTTTTCTTAAAAAATAGGAATAAAAATGTTTAACATTTTATTAATTAATTTTTTAAATGACTAAATGCAAAAAGATGGCTTTTATACTGGTTCTGATTTAGAAAGATATGACAATTAAAATACATTAGATAAGAATAGGGATGTAGGACTACCTACGGCAATACTTAACATCCTTAACAAATGCAATTTTTATTCTGTTTAATAAAATTTTTCAAAAGTAATACTACAAAAAATCTACTACCATGAATATTTTCAAAATAATTCACAACATAATATAAAAGCAAAACAAATTAAGCAATACCAATTTCAGTTTATTTATATATAAATATAAAATTAAGCCACTTTTTCACAATGTATCATGCCATGCCAGTATAAGGATGGGATTCCATTTCATTATATATATATATATATATATATATATATATATATATATATATATTAGTCTATTCTTTCAAGAGCATGCTTCATTCAAATCTTCTCAATGAAATTCTCATTTCTTCTTATATTACATCCAAATTATTGTACTCCACATTTTAAATCAAGGAAATGGTCGGATGCAAATTATAAATAATTGGTTATCCACCATGCCAAATTAGAATTGGACATCCAAAATAAAAGTCTGGTTAGAATTGGAAGGCTTTCATAGTGTCATGCCAATCCTATTTTAGGTATTAAAAAAAATTATTATTATTATTGATTAGCCACTTGATTATTATTGACCACTCCATTAATGAGGCACTGAGTGATTGTGAACATTCATCTTAAGATTTAATTCTAATCATTTCACACATTGTGCACAGGAAATAAAAAGACTAGCCGTTTAATTGTCAGAAAATTAATTTTACAAAGAATAAAATATTTTGACAATTGTATCCTAAATTTGGTACTAATTACATGGTTCAAGTAATTAAAATACTATTTTTAATAATTAATATACATTAAAAAAATTCATTTTAATGATAAAGAACCTTGGTTTCATTATGAATAACTTACCTCCATTAATTTTCGAAGTTGAAAAAATTTTAAATGCAATTCTTCAAAAGCATTTCTAAACATGTCTCGAATATGATAATCAAACATGATTTTCATTAAAACACCAAAAGTCTCTTCTTCTGGCATCTAAAATAATATGTGAAAATTTATTTTCATAGTAATATTAAAATGCAATATTAATCAAAATCAATAGATTTAAATTTTTTATTTACTTACATGTAATAAAAGAGCTGCAACAAGAAAAGATAGTCCTTGGCAATAACCAATTTCAGGATCATACAATGAATATGCCTTTAAAAAATTATAGAAAAATTACTTTAAAGTATACTCATATTTAATAAATATTTTGATGATAATTACTACAATAAATATTTCTTAAAAAACCTTTACCTTGCATATCTTAAAAAGAGATTCTTGACCAGTACCATTTCTCTCATTAAAGAGTTCATTAGCAGGAAATGTTCTGTAGATATCTCTTTGGATAATACTTTCATAAGTGCTATCCTGCGAGAAAAACATTTTTTAAGTAAATGTGAAACAAATTTATTATGCTTCTTATATTGAAACAATTACATCAACAATTATTTAATAAATTTGGTTCCACTATGTAAAAAAATACATAACTTGAACAAAAAAAAAAGCAATAAACAGCATAAAATTTTAAAATTAAAACCCAAAATGTTTATTGGTAAAATTCAGTTTAAGAAATAAAACTTCAGTATTATCCTACTTTTATGTTTCTGTTGTTAATGTCTTTTTTTTTTTTTTTTTTTTTTGTCCTTTTAGAATTCCCACATTCACACTGCATTGAATCAATTTAGACTTATGTTTATGAAATTTTATGCTTCTTTCCACTTATGCCATACTAAGAAGTTTGAATGAGAAAGAAAAAAATACAATGGTATAGTAAGCAACCTGAAAAGCTTTGAATAAGCATGGTTTTCTGTGCAGAGATGGTGCAGCAAACACATTTCGATAATACTTTTATGAAATCATAATATTGCTTCCTGTGCAGTTATTTTCATTTCAAAAAAAGAGTTTTACAAATAGCTCTCCTAAATGCCAGGCCAATTAATAGGTCATTTCAGCAAAAAAAAATGATACAGTATATCCCAAAATTTTGGCACTGTCATAATTAGGATCAAGAATACAATATCATATTAGAAATTTCTTTGCCCTGTCATGGAAACAGTAAAAATAAAATTTTAAAAAAAACAAGAAGTTGGTTGAGCTCAAGAAAGCAGTAGAGCAGAGTCCCCAATGCTTTCTTAATGCTTTTTGATATTGCAGTTACTTAATAACAACTTTCTGCTTGTGTACTGCAAATACTTTTCTCGTGTTTTTTTCAGCTGTATTTTGCTACTGTATTCATGTAAAAGAAAGCATTTCATACTTTACTGAGCCTGTGGAACTTTCACAGTATGTTCCTATGACTTGTACTGTACTACCATTTACACTATAATTCCTATTTTCATTTAAAAGGTGTAAAAATGGCAAAATACTGTATGTTTATAAAATACTTTTTATAGAATATGTATCAGACTTTTAGAATAAATTGTAAGTAGTTTCTGAAATAAATAACAAATGAATTAAAGGCATATAAAATAATGAAGTACACTCGAGAATATATCTGACTGCATTTAAACATTACTTGCCTTATTTACGAGAGACTTATAAGTCTCAATAATTTCCTTTTGGTCATGACAACCAGCAAGTAGTTGCCAAACTTCACCCCGTAAAGCTTCTGGAATCCCCTTTCGCACAAGACTAGTTAAATGTTTAGGTCTTTGTGATAGATTTTGTCTCCACTTTAAGAGAACAGCTGACCAACCTTCAAGTTGAGTTTCTGTACAATCTTTGCTAACTTCACCAGTCCCACTTAAAAGAGGCTCATCATTATCTAAAATAAAAATATATTTTTAATAAATTAAAACATTATTACTATTAATAATGAGAAGCAATTATGTTTTGTGAATTTTATTATCTTTCTAAATAAATTTCAGTAATTTCAAAAAAAATATGAAAATTCCATGCCTAATATTTAAAAACAATCACTTATTTTTAGAATTGACATTTTATTTTTGAATTCATAAAATATTTTTTTCTCCCCTATTTTCCCCTTTTCTTTTACTAATAATTTTTCAATGTTTCATCTTTTAAAATTGTTCATAATTTTTTTTTAATATCTTTACAATTTATTTTTTACTATTTATGACATCTTAGTTGAAAATTCACTTTTATAATTGCATATTCTCCCTTAATAAAGATGTAATTTTAAACTATAATTATGGTAAAACAAAATGCTGAATGATATTTTAAATCAAAGCATCAAGGTTCTTTTCAGAACATAACTGAAAATATTTAGATAGATGATAGATCTAACGATGAGCTGTGTTAAAGACTATGGCAAGTAAGAAAAACTGTATTAAGGCTTTTGGTTCAAAATATAACATTAATTTTATTCAGAATTTAAATTAAAATCTGTTCATGGAATAAAACTAAAAACAATTAGGCATTGAAAAAGATATATGAATGATTACAATTAAATACCATGCAATATACATGCATTAAATACTATAATTTACTTCAAAATTGCAAGTAGGTTGAAATGCACTTTTCTGCAATTAAAAATGATAAATTGGCTAATGATACCAATTGGCTAAACCATGTCTTACATTTAAAATGCCCTTACAACAATTATAAGATGGAAGTTCTGAGGAAAATAAATATTAATGGGTAAGCCTTGAGTAACCAATCCTTGAATGGTTTTCAAATGACATGATATCTGCAGTTTAGATTTTTTAAAAATATTTAGAAATTCATTGATGAGTTGAATGGATAAAAACTATCTCATGGATGAAGAATAATAAAGAAATGGTACATAATATGAAATTAAAAATACAGAATTAAACTTTGTTACCTGACACAGAGTCAGGATCTTCAGGACTAGATGGTGTTGGCACATTGGTAGATTTTGAAGCTGTATTTGAAAAATCAAGATTCATAGAAGCTTTTTTATTTTGTAGTTTGGTCGAGCTTGTGACACCAACAACTTGCAAAGTGTAATCACCAGTCATGTCTAAATCAATCTAAACAATTTAAAGGCAACATTACTTCCAAATGTTATGGCCATTGTTCTTCCACATAAGCACATCTTGAAACGACACAAGAAGCATGCAAATTTTGCAGATAATTTTAATTAAACAGATTAAAGATTGGAATCCAGACAATATGATACCTATCTTTCAAAAACATGCAAAATAGGCATTTTTTTATATTCTATTTTATAATATAATTCCTTCCTGGTAAAATTACTTAATGGGATTAATTTATTATTATAAATATAAAATTATTATAATAAAAATAATTTTAATAACAACAACAAAAACTTTAATAACTCAAAAAAGTAGGAAAAAAAAACTATTTCATTTCAACTAAATAATCTACTAACTAAATCAAATAATAATCAACTAACTAAAATTGAATTAAATAAAACTTCAGTGAAAATTATTGCAAGTACAAAAACACTATATATTACTTTTTCTTATATAGTTTTGGAGCAAAACAAAAAATTATACTGACCTCTCTAACTCTTAAATAAAACTGTTCATATAATGTCCTTTTAGAAAAATACCAAAATCGTTCAGTCGGTGGGAATATCTTGGCTTTAGTTTCAATCACAAACCTCACAGGTTCTTGAATACCACTAATCACAAGATCAGCAGCAACAGTCATGTAGACACGAGTATCTGAAATAAAGAGTGATTAGAGAAAAGAATAAATCAGATTTGATAAATAAAAATTATTTTATAATTTAAGGGATATGAAAATAAACTTTTAATTAAGAAATGCTTTGAACTTTAATAATCTCAAGTGCTTTTTCTATAATTCTAGCAATACTTACTAAAAAATTTTTATAACATAATTAGGCATTAAAAAACAATAATAAATGCAAAAATTAAAAAAATACAAATTTTTATTATTTTATTTGATTGTTTAAAATCTTTCAAATATTTTAAAACAGCTCTCATATTTTTGATAAATTTATAAATAAGAAAGAAATGAAATTTAAGTCAAAACATAAGCAGAACAAAAACTAAGCCTTGTCTCAAGGAAAAAAAATGAAACAATTTCTTTGTAATACATTTTTAATATTTAAAAAGGAAAAAAAAAAAGTTAAGTTTTACTCTAATCATCGATTGGAAATGGTTTAATAGCTGGAATAATTTACGAGATAGATATATCAATCTAAAAAATACTTATCAATCTAAAATAAAAAAGATTAAGATATGTATTTTCATTCTTCAATATTAGAGAAAACTTATAAAAGCAATAAGTTATTTTGTAGAAAAAGAAGAAAATTTCTGAGCTTTCTTAATTTTCCTAATAAATGAGTCATTTAAGCATAAATTATAATTTAGGTACATTTATTATTCGTAATTATTATTACAAATTAAGAGTTTCAATAAAAAGGTGCTTTTTTTTCAACTGCATCATATAAGCATTTGAAAATAAATATCGATGCATGAATACATATGCATTTATATAAATAAGCAATTTCTCATAAAATGCTTCTTCAACAAGTATTGTCGCTGAATAAAATCTGTGAATAGGTATATAATTTTTTAAAATATTGCATATCTTATTTTGGCACCAAAATTTTTCTTATAATAATTTTTTTTTTTATTTATTATAAGAAAATATTTTTAAAAGATAATTTCTCATCAATTTAGCTTTAAAAAAATATAAATTTTCTTGAATGCATCCACATTGATATATATATACAAATAGTTAATTTTTTACGAAGTGGTTATTTGAGACATGGTTCCTATTTAACTATTGTACCACAGTGCCTTTAGTTTCATTGAAAATATTTTAAAATAAACTATCAAGTATAAATTCAAAATATCAAGCATTTAAAATATTAAGACTAACATTTCTTTTAAAAAATATTTTCACCCCAAAAAAGTATACTTTAAATCCTTTTGGCTTAAAATCCTTATGAAATTAATATAAATAAATTCTGATATCTCTCATAAAGAAGAAAATTATATCTCGTTTTAAGATTTAATTAGAATTCTAAGAAAATATTCCACTGAAAGAGCACTTAAGAAGCAATATTTAAAATGATAGGCATTATATTAAATTGACAATTTTGGATACAATCCAAGAAGATTCATTTTAGATTAAAAAGTCATGAATTGCTTGTTTACCTTTTGGGGTCTCTTTATTTAAAATTTCAAAAGCAGGTTCATTTGGATCCCATAGTCCTGTAATGACATAAGGAACTTTTTCTCCAGCTGCTGGCTTAGTGAAGGACATCTATGAAATATTGAACAACACAATTGATGTAAGCAATTGCAAAGAATAAAATTTATTTTTAAAAAAACCTCCCAATTGCAAATTTACTTAAATTATAAAAAAATATTTCATAATAAAATGAAATTTATATTAAAATATTTTTTGTGATATCTATAACAAATGGAAAATAAAGTAAATATTGAAATAAAAATTGAAGTGATAATATTTCAAAGAGTATTTAAAACAGTAATAGTAATGAATGGAGAAAGGAATAAAAATGAAACTTTAAATTGATAATACTTTAATGCATGATTTGAATTTATTATAAATTGGAGTTAGAACTCACCATTTCAATCAACTGCATATCACTATTTCGTATATTTCTACCAGGTGATATGAGAAGTCCAAAACATCTGTAAACAAATATTCAATACAATTTAAATGCTTTTGTGTAATAAATCATACAGTAAAATAAATTGTTTAAATATCAATTGCAATAAACTTACCTGTCAATAATAAGTTCTTTATTATCAGAAATTTGTTGTACTGTCAAAACCACGCTTTTTTCTAATTTGCAGCGCAATTTAAAATAATCTTTATCTTTGGGACAAGAAGCATATCCTCCCTACATAGGAAAAAAAAAGCTTGAGAATTAAAACTATAAAAGATTCATCTATTTTTAGTGATATTTTCAGAATTATGTTTCTAGAAGTTATCACTTTACTTGGAAAGGAATTTAAATCAATATCAAATATTTTATATAAGCATGTTTATATAAATATAGCAATTCTCATACATAGATCAGCATTCAATGTATAAAATTGTAATTACGATAATTAATAGTTCAATATTATGAAAATATACTAACTGTAATTTAATCCTCTAAATCGAAAATGGTACATATATATTAATGTGCACAAGTATAATATGCACATCACTATGTCATTTAGTATTATCAACTTTTCAACTTCTGAACAAATTAAAATAAAAATTCGGCATGCTTTATAATGAAATTTAAAAAAAAATCCTTCACATATAAATGAAATCCTCTACCACTTTAAAAAAAACTCTTAAATTAACATGTACAATCAATTTTTTTGACAAGATGTGGATACAAAACGAAGGTGAGTAAAAGGTAAAATTGAAGAATGTTGAATTGTCAAAGAATATTCTTAAGATAATAAAATGAAATTAAGATTTTCAAATTTTTTTCCATACTTACCTGCAGCTTAAAATAAATGAAATAAAAATATAATAAGATATTTTAATGAAAATTAAAGCAAATTATAAAATTTCTTTTCAAAATTTCATATCATTTTATCTAAAATAAATTAGTGATTAAACATACTTCTGATTCAATTATAAGTTTTACATTTTGACTCTCAAAATTGGTTAATGTATTTTGTAAATGTTATAATTTATACATCAATTTTGTACTTTTTTTTTTGTATACAAAAAAAATGTTGCATTTTAAGTACGAGTAGAGTTAAATCACTTTATGAACATTCAAATATATTTAGAACGAGAAATTATTTCTCAACCAATTGCACTACACTAAAGCATATTTCTTAGCAAAACAATAATCAACAACAATCCAATTCCATCATACAAGGATATTCAATCCAAAATATATATTGTGAAAGACCTTGAATAGTAACTATAATATAAGATGAAAATTTTGGAATCTGAAACAAGCTGTCATATTCATTTTTTCTTAAGTATTTATATATCTGATTTTTTATCTAGTTAATTAGATATCATTACAATTATTATTTCCTAAATAAGGAAAAAACGCTCGAGCATTCTTAACATTAATACCTGGTCACTGCTTGAATTAATGTATGCATTAAACAATTCTTTATCACTACAAATGAAAGAATCTTTATTTCAATTCAATTATTAAAAGAGCAAACAGTAGATATAACTTTTATATTACAATTAAGATAATTTTTTTTAAAATTTAATGATGCTTGGGTAAAGAATTTTTACCAAAATTTGAAATATTTTTTGTAATATCAAATATTTTATATGAATGAGTAACTTTTTTTATTTTGAGATATTTGCCACAAATATTTTTATATTGTCATAATACGTAGAGAAAAAACAATTTATCAAATCTGAAACTAACCTTTGTATCATCTTCTCTGAATTCTAAAGTTCCTTCAAAGACATAAGTTATTATATTTTTGTTTATATATTCTGGGTTACTTTTCTCCATACCATATGAATCGGATTTTGGTAATGGCAGTCTAGGCATCTTTTTCATTGCAGTCGCAAAACACTGCATGATTTTAGGAACCTGGGGAAGGAATAAAGAAATAAACATTTATATAAATCACACAAAACAATTCTTTACAATATTTAGAAATATAAATTTCAAAAACAGAACTAAATTTTCTCATAAAACATAGAAGTAAACAAAAATAAACTGAATTTTAAATAATAAACAAAGAAAAAAAAGCATGTTTTTGAAAACTGACAACTCAATAAAACTTGATGTGATATTTTGATTCCCATGAAATTAAACACTTTTATTATAGAATCCAATTGTTTAGAAATTTAAATTAGCTGGAATTCATCTGATGTTTTATCTCACCATTTATTTCACTTGTTACTTAGATCTTTGGTTTTTCAATATGTACAAAAAAAAAATCTAAGTTTATATTGCTTTTTTTTTGTTGTTGTTATTTTTTGGCAATACTAAGAATAGCAAAATATTTTGTTATATTTACAATCTTTATCAAATAATTATTCATTTATTAGAATAACACTTTAGATATTTTAAACACCTTCAATAGATACATGTTTTATAAGAGAAATGTTAGTAGAAAATGATGTCATGAAAAACAATGGAAATTGTCATGCTGTGCAACTATTCAATAAATTATATATAAAATCCTACAAAATAGATCTACAAAGGAATTTTTTAATCCAAAAGCTTCACATGTAATTTTTCTGAGAAATTATATTTAACAGACTGCAAAGAATCTAAGCGACCACAATTCTTCACGAAATTACCTACATAATAGATAAGAAAGGCAAATATATATCTTCACACAAATCTGAAAATTTTAAATAAAATTTTAAAAATTAAGATTCAGATTATATGCAAGTAATATTGAATGTGAGAAATAAAAATAAAAAAATACCGATATTTAAAATGTTAACTTACTGCCTCTGGAATTTCACAACGGAATACATGACATTGGAAGATGGTTGAATCTGGTATTGTGCCTTGACTGCATTTATGCACCAGAGTTAAACAACTGGCATCCTTTGAGCCAGGCTCTCCAGACATATGCGCAACAATCTGAGAGATAGGGAAACTTGCGATTTCGTTTGAAGAGCTAGGCTCATATAGTCTAAAATTATAAAATTGGAAAATCAATTTTTAAAGTAGTAGTTATTGTAATAAATAAATTTAATAAATATTGAACACTACATAATATTGGATAAATTGCAATCAATGCTTTAAAAAATAGTTGCAATATTTTTAAAAAGTGATAATCAATTAAAAAAAAGTATATTTAAAAGTATATTTAATCACATTTGTTTCACCCAATATAATTCTTCAAAATATATTTTAGTGATGAGATATTTACAATATAAATATCATTATAGATTTACAGTATTTATCTATTATTTATCCGATTTAATTGCAATTTCAATTGATTCTCTTCAAATAAATAATAATTTAACTACAGTAACCATAAAAGAAGAATTTTATTTTTGAAATTTAATATTTGTATCAACATTAAAAAATAAATAAAAGATAAAAAAATGAATAAAAGTGGAACATTTTAAATAAGGTATAAAATAAAATTACTTAGAGAACAGAAACGTTTTACATATTGATTAGTATCAATTTAACACTTGTTGCCATACGAACATTTTTTCCCATATTTAGAACCAAGGTTAATAATGATTACCATTGTTATTACAATAAAAAAGCTCAAGTCATATGGTGTATTCAATTAGAAATTGACCAGTAAGTGATTTTACAATTATACATGATTCATAGGAGTAACTAAAATTCTGATTATTAAACACATTATAAAAAGGGCAATGAATATACATTTAATATTTTCTTCTTTTTTTTTCTTTAATATAAGTGAAGTCAATACATTTCTTATGACTTATTTAAAATAATACGGAACTTCCAAATTTATTAAAAAACTGAATTTGCAATCCCATATTTCTACAACAATAACAATGTCCAGAGGTTAAACCTTTGATTTCAAGAACTCCATCAGCTCATCACATATTGGTATCAAAAATAAAAAAAAATTTTAAATGCATTATATAAAAGTTATATAATGCATTATATAATTTTGTATAATTCATGCATCAAAATCAATGCATTATATAAAAGTTATATACTGCATTTCAATGCATTATATAATTTTATATAATTCATGCATCAAAATCAATGCATTATATAA
>JAPMOR010081792.1:688990-709677 GCA_026543865.1 Argiope aurantia
GTGTGTGTGTGTGTGTGTGTGTGTGTGTGTGTGTGTGTGTGTGTGTGCGTGTGTGTGCGCGTGCGTGTGTGTGTGCGCGTGCGTGTGTGCGCGTGCGTGTGTGCGCGTGTGTGTGCGCGTGCGTGTGTGCGCGTGCGTGTGTGCGCGTGCGTGTGTGCGCGTGCGTGCGTGTGTGCGCGTGCGTGTGTGCGCGTGCGATAAATTAACTTTTTAAATTTAAAAAAGAACGTCACTATATTTAATTCGTTAATTTTATTAAGTAAATAATTAAACGCCCCGAGATCCAATTTGAACTGCTCTAACTCTTCGAGAATTCCCCTTGTTGGAAACGACTATTGAATTTTGCTGAGATTAAAAAAAAAAAAAAACTGCTAGAGATGCCCACTTTGGCGTGATTTTTTTTTATCCCCTTGATTACCAATGAGTATTATGGCCTGATACCTTTCAAAATTGATTGGTAGTCTAATCACTGAAGATTAAATAAAGGAAATTCAATTCGTTACGACTGACTTTCTAGTAACGATGTGGCCACGACTACATTATTCTCACATATTTAAATAATACTTTGTTTTAAAGTTCCTCAATAGATACGAAGCAGTGGAATCACAAAAAAAAGTATTAAAAATATAATCAGTAAAATATCGTTGATTAAAATCCTCTTAAAGATATAATTTGAATAACGAATGTAATCAGTATAAATTTTTTCAAGATAAAAATTCCATAAAGAATTTTTTATAGCAGTTACTAAATTATTTTTTTAATGTTAATCTCTTTCAAAAGCAAAGTTTAAGTGGATTCGGAGAAGCAATGTCAGATTTGTTGAAGGTAAAAACATTTTAAGTAGCTCATGATAAATTATAATTTTTTTTAAATTCCGTCACGATTAACTAATTTATTGGAAAATTAGCTGCAAAAGGGTTTAAATAAATACTCTGACAATTTCCATTTCTACATGCTGTATATAGTCAATAACTATTTAGATATCGTGGAGAGGCAGACAGTTTTAAGAAAGAGGTGGGGGGAATGGAGCAGAAAAAAATAAGCAATAGGTTATATCCGCATCGAATTGATTGGAACATTAACATTTAAAGGTCCGTGAGGAGGTCGGTGGGGGGGGGGTAGTTTTTTTAAATTGTAGAACATTTTTATATAGTAAATGCAACCTGATATAATTTTAAAGAAAATTAAACACTGATTTCAATTACTAGAAATTTAATAAACTAAGAAAGATTTCTATCAACTTATACCACCATTTAACATAATAAACAGTTTGAAAGAAACGAAACACTTAACTAAAGTTTAGTAGCTTTCTGAATCTTTCAGTTTGGTATGTTTATTCTGAACAATATTTATATTTAAATTTATCCAACTTTAAGTTTTAAGCGTGATTTTTAAAATGCTTCTAATTAAACTTAATTTTTTTCGGCGAAGCATCTTTGTTCTCAATTAAAATTAATAATTAAAAACTTTAGAGTTTACTACAATACCGGAGAACCTATCAAAACAAAGAATTGATTATAACTAGATAAATAGCCACACAAATCGAAGGTAACTTCAAAAACTGAAATTTTTATATTTAATTCTTGAAGAAACCTAAACCAAATAATTTAATTAACTTCAAATAAACTTATCCTGGATAGATAGAACTATTTTAATTAAAAGGACAATTATGAATATATACAGCGAAACTCCATAAGCTATACCACATTACAGTTATTCAATAGATGAAATATTCCATTTCAGGCATTTATTTTTATCCGCCTCTCATTGAAGCCTAACGAAAAATAAAACAATAAGCCCATGTGATATTTGTCTATTCAATTAATTACAGTCAATAATATTTTTAGTCTCAAGCTTTCTGTAATTGAATATATGAGTCAGATACATATGCGAATGGGTTTAGGCAAAAAAAAAAAAAAAAAAAAGTCTAGAAAGAGCAATGAACTCCGTAAACTAACGGTTTCTAGAAAAGGTTAGCATGTCAACCATTTGAGAACGCATAGCTTCCGCTTTTATTCTGCCAGAAAAAAGAAACGCCACAATAAACCCTTTTCCATTAAGGTTATCGTTTTGCTCGCTTCTGTACGCACAAACAATTGGCGTTGAATTTTACCAAAATGACGATCAGAAATTATGGAGATCAAACTAACCGACTTTCATCAAGAATTAATTTTAATAATAAATCTTAATAATCTATCTACACAGACTGAAAGATACATCGTTCTGAAAACTAATAGATTTCGGATGTTATAACAAACAAAAAAAATTAAATTATTTAATTGTTAGTCGTAATTTGATGACTCGGAAGCTCTAAAATTAATTTTTGCATGTAGAAGAGAATAATTATGCGAATAATAGCAAATAGGAATTCAAAAAATTGAATTTTATAAAACATGATCGAAATAAGGGACCCGAGATCATTCGCACTTATTTCAATTATGATATAAAATAAGAACAATTTATATAAAAATCAAGAGAAAAATATATGACATACAACATTGATCTTACTTGAAATTTTCGACCTCGGATTTTTATTCCTTTATATTATTGTACTAATAACAATCGATAAGTGAGTAACTATAGATGAATCATGTAATTTTGAACAATAACCACAAGACAAAGGCAATCACTATATAAGATCTTATCCCGATTTCTACAAATGCATTCAAAATTCAGAACAAAACAGACCTACATCCAGTGATATGGAATTTTGATTGATTAAATACGGATTTAAACCCGTGATGCTTCAGCTTGATGTCAAGATTCTCTAATAGATCACAATGATTTTGGCAGAATAAAAAATCCGAGAATCACTTCAAAAATACTACCTAGAATTACCAACATTCTACAAACAAACAATTTCCTGGTTAGACAATCATTAGGAAACCACCGTAAGAGAAAAATCTAGCGTTTAGTATATGATTCACTTCGAGGCGAGGCCTCTACTCGAGGATTTACATCATTAGAGACAGTTAAAAGAACTGGTGTGCAATACTGGGATGTGTCGATTACTAAAGTAACCTCACTGTTCAAGTGCGCTGTGAAAATCACATGATGATAGACTATTACAGCAATTGTAATTTCAACCGAGTGTGTCAAATGGGATTACATTTCAAGTTAAGTTTTCGTTTCATAACAAATTCTAAATTGTACATACAAAGAAAAATGTCCGGACTTTTTAAAAAACATGATTGTATCATTCATATAAAATTATTCAACTAAATGATAATATTCATTCAAATAAATAATTTTAGCTTTACCAAAGCTATAATTATTCAACTGAAAATGCAAGGAATATATATTAACAGCAAGACACAAAATAATAACAAATATGTAAATAAAATACACAATTTAGAATCAATACCAGTTTAAAATTAAAGCGATCGATTGTAACTTTAAGACATTTATTTTAATCTAAATTTCAAATACATTAAGTGAGAATATAAGAGGTAATTTAAAAAAAATGAAAATAAAACTTCTAATTCTTATTAAATTTTAGGATTTTAACATACTGAACTTTCTATTTCGCATGAAAATCATTCCACATAATTTCATTTAAATTAAATTATTTATACTACAGTTGAAAGTAAGATCAACTTTCGGAGAATTAAAAAGATTCGTCAGCAATTACTTTTTAAGATCGCTGGTCTAACAAAAATTACCAAGATATTGAGTCACGTGAGACTTATTTTGATATGAGATAATAATCAGTGGTAATTTAAGCGTTTTATAATACCTGAAAATATTATTACTCTATTCTGGAAACAGAAATACATAAAGAGTAGATTCTAAATATCAGCTAAAATTTTAATATAAAAAATCGATTTTGGCCCAATCTATTCAATAACAATTTCTTAAGAGGAGAAAGAATATCCTGTTCATTGACAGTGAAAATGTGTTTAAAATTTGCTAAGGATTTTATTTTTTTATCTTAAAAACGAAAAACAGGAACACAGAAGACGCTTTCGAAACAAAATGGTATGACGGCGACGACTGTGATGACGAGTACGCAACTTTCATTTCCAAATAGCCAACGTTGACCAGATTTAATAGCTCGTATACCTGATTTTCTGTTTAGTTTGTTTAATAAGATGAATGAATGTCTTGTTTGAAAATTTATGAAGCTATTCTGAAATGGCTCCTCGTAATTGCAATCAAATGTCAAGGACAACATTCGATAAAATCTATCAGCACCAATTCGAATTTCTTCATCATATATGCTGCGGAATATTTCATTCTAGCAAATTTAACGTACGCCAAACTCACGAATCTTTCTTAGACTAGAGCCTGGAATATATAAACCTCTTGTCCAAAACCTAGACTTCATCATCAGATCAATGCCAACCACCACGATTCTTAGGTCACAATGTTCAGGTTCAGCCTATATCCCGTGGGCGCTTATTACCATATAGATCACATATCATGCTTCGTGTTCATGCTATCCTTTTAATAAAATTCAAAAAAGTCAATTAAATGCAAAGTAGATAGTGTGGTTGTAGCTTAGTTTAAAGTTTTAGCGATAAATCTTTGAGGCATAGTGACTTCTTTTGAGTCCACCTAGCTTTTACATTTTCTTAGCCGTGAATGCCGCTAAGATTTACCGCAGTGGCTTCAACTGAAGCCATCCTCTAACGTATGCAAATATATGAAAAATAAATAAATTATCATTTCATTTCCTTTTTGCGTAATTGATTTAATTTAATCAATTTCCACCAAAAAAGTTCAGTGGTTTTATGTTCTGTGCCTTAAAAGATTAAAGATTCAAATAAGAAAATGCACATCTTGATTCGAGACAATTCATTACCTTTCGTCAGACGAGAAACAATTCTGTTAGAGTAAATGTATATGAAGACAAAATAAATTATTCAAATCAGAATTCTTTTATCATTTTTTTTTCTTTTTGATGCACTCGTAGAATTGACGGAAACACCACAGTGACAAACTCAATAAAACACAGATGGCAATTTTGTAAACAAACACAGATTGCGTCAATCCACAGTTACGTCAAGATTAACATCACTCTAGCTAATAACCGAATGAATGGAGGATGAGAGGACAAACAGAGAAAAACAAACAAATATAAACAAAAACACGTTTTCCTGTTTGATAACAATACACATGTCTACAATTACAAGAGCGATATCTTATCACGTTTGAGATTTCACATAATTAATGTTTCTAAAATGGTTGGATGAATAACCTTTGTTATGACAATGGCAAGATGCAATTAACAAGCGCGCACAAGAATTACGCTTCGATTGTATACGTATTTTTTAATAATAACTTTAAAGAATTTATTTTTCTATCTTTTTTAGTAATTAAAGAATGTCATCATATTCCTTTGTATAAATTACAGCAGGGATGAAATTTCCAACGGTTTTTTCAATGACGAGAGAAATGTTTGTTTTCAGATATATTTTGCAAATATAATGATTGATTCTACCAACATGAGTACGCTAAAGTGCCTGATAGGGAAGCACAATCCTCCCAACGGGGGAGGGGGGGGACACGACCTGCTTTACGAAAAAAGGTATAAAATAATGACTTTTTCTAATTTCCATCAGAATTTTATTTACCTTCAAATTTGCTGAATCGAACTGAATGAATGGAATATAAAAATAACGTCGAAATCTTTAGAGAATTTTTTTCTTTGTAGATTATTATTCTATTTATACACATTTCATAGGAAATAATTACCCTCAACCAATGACAAAATTAGTCTCAAATCACATAATTCCGCTTCCTTAAATATAATTGTTTCACATTTAACTCAGGTTTAAAAAAATAAAAACAGGATCCGATATTCAAATTATATATCGTTGAATTCAATTTCGATAATATGTGTTATTTTTATTTCTCAGAAACTAAAAACACATTTCAATATTTTTCTTACTGCATTCATCATATGGGTTTTTCATATAAGAATATCATCAAGTAATTTATATTCAAATGTGAGAAAAGCAATTAATTTCAATATTTATAAATAAAAAGTGCAGCTTTAAGTCCAATCCCAGGTATTCAATGGTACGTTTAACGTAACAAAAAGGGACTTTTAAAATATAATAAATAAATATGATAAAATAGACACAATCATTAAAAAGGGCAAATTTGCAATATATTACTGGGAAAATATGAAACCAACTCAAAGTAATAACTTGTAATATATGGGAGAAATTGAAAAAAAAAAAATTAAAATATAATTTCTACCAATAATAAAAGGGAATGTGCGTGTGATGTCGCTCAAAAAGCAAAATATTAGAATTGGAAATATCGCATCAGGATTGCTATACTTTGCAGGGTAAAATTGTGCATCTTGGAGCGATATTTTTACAAATTTAAATGTGATTAAAAATTAAGCAAGCTTTTAGATGTTTTCTGCAATATCTCCCGAAAATAATATTGCACAAAACATATTTATATATCATTTTAATAGTTTAAAAATGCATCTTTTACTGATACCAATTCAATTGCCATTAAAATTTTATGGATTCTGACAATTATTTTTTTTAATATTTTTTGCATTATTTTTAAAAGTAGATTTTTCATTGGCAATGAAATTCAAAAACATTTTCATTACTTTATCAAATATTTATATATAATTATATAATTTTCTTTAATTAATGAAAATTGATGAAAAAAATGTAATTATCGATATAATTGTAGAATGAAAAAGGAAAGTTCCAGCAACACGAATAGATGGTTACTGGAACTCCAATGATAACGTAACGAGCAAGTAGAAGAGTGACTACTCGGACAGTTGCATTTTTATAATTCATAGGACTCGACTCAATTAGGAATGATCATGTGTATAATAAACAGAATGGATGTAAAGCTATTAAAATACCATATTTTTAATATCTCTGACAATCTGATGCTTAAAATCACCTTAATGGGAGAATCCTGAATATCAGATTATGTTGTACAAGAGATTTAATTGATATCAAACATAATCAACAGTCCCAGCAAATCGCAAAAGGTGGCAAGCATTTAATAAAAGAAAGCACCAAATTTCTCCTTTAAAATGATATTTCTCAATAAAAAAAATCACTATATTTCTCGTAGAGAACTAATTACCTATATCTATACTTATAATAAAGCTCCGTGTGTGTGTGTGTGTGTGTGTGTGCGTGCGTGCGTGCGTGCGTGTTGGGGCTCTACAGGTCAGATCGTTTGACTTACATCTACCAAATTCGGTACATATACACCTTGGATGTAGGGTATGTGGTAGGGAGGTAGGAATGGGACCATAAAATTTTGAGTCATGACTAGATGGCGAGGATGGTAATGAAACGCCGCCCCTCCATCTACAAATTTCCACATCACACCAACAAAAGAACATTTGACTCATGGCGCCAAATTTAACGTGCATCAAGCCCACAAACACAAGGAAATGGGGTTCCGAACCTGGAATCCTTCATCCCCGAAACTTAGACTTTACCACAAGACTACTGCAGTCTCAATGAAAATGTTGTACCTACCTGATCGGAATTAAAATGAAATTAAAGTAATTTTTTAAAAAAACAAACAGTATAAAGGTAAATCAAAAATGCACTTAATTGCTATTAAGAGAGAGCATTTCTTTCTATTAAGAGTTTAAAAAATAATTTTAAACTCTATCCCTCCAACTTCCAAACAAATTATTGGGAATTTTAACGACAGGAAATTTGAAGAATTATATATATATATATATATATATATATATATATATATATATATATATAATTAAAGTAGATAAGAAAATAGATCCGCGTTGTGATGTTCAAAACGTTTTAAGTTATAATAACAATGGTGGTAAGGGTAAATGGATTTACCAAGTTTCGAAAATAATAAACAAAACATAAAACAATCTTTAGATATTAGATCGCCCCATACTCACTCCTTATTTTACGAGCCCACATATATTCTACAAACTTTAGTCATTAAATCTCTTAAGCTCACTAAGTGTGCATTTCATTCACCCTACATAAAACTACATGGCATTTTATTGTATGTTAAGCAAAAGCAATTTATCTGCCACATTCCTAACAAAATAAATAAAACTATTCATTATAATTATTCCACATGAATTTTAGATTTCGTTTGCACTTTGGATATATACGTTATACTGGTAAAAGGACCCTGAGACCGCGTGATTCAGCAATTCAAATATCCAAATATAAACTGAGACAATTCAAAATTCACGTCACAATGCAGGTGTGTATTATTTTTTTTTTCATTATACTGCTACATTTTCAAGGTCGAGAATCAAATTAATGCGCGACGTGGAAGGTTAGTTGATACAATGAAAATAAAATCAAGGAAAAATTGGTTACTAAAATAACAGAATTCGAGGCTTTTGATCTATGTGGGAGAACAGGTAGAAAAGTTTTAAAAAAGAATGCTAAACAAAAGTTAACGATTTTATAGGATTATTTTCAAAAGTACATCAAAGTTTCCCATTAGAATAACAGTTTAAATCAGATTTAATTTTTTATTGACTGATTTATAAAAAAATTCATTTCAGATATTTATTAATAATTTTTATTCATATAAGTAGAATAAACAGGAGTAAGAATATTTATACAGAAAGTTCAGTTCATAAATAAAATTTTAAAAATCTAACAAAAACAATCAAGTTATTAAATTAAAAATTTCCTAAAATTTATTTTATGAAATCACATAATGTTAAAAAATATTTCGTCAATTAAAATGCCTTTATTTAATAAAGAAAAATTGCAAATATAAACAGTTTAATTACCATACCCTAAAACTGAAAACGATTATTCCATGATATTACTTTTAATTCATGACTCAATAAATATTTTACCATAAAATTGAATCAGTGGAAAATGTAAAAATTAATGACAGCTTTTTATTTTATTTTTAAACAAAGATAACGATTAATTTTTATTACTACAAATTATTTCGTCAGTTAATGCTAATTATAAGAAAACTATAAGAAAGTAAAAATAGCAATTATTAAAAAAATATTTGTTTCCATGATATACCAGAATAAATTTATATAAAATATAACAACGAAGGTTAATATTATAATTATGGCAATCAAATCAAATTTCAAAAATAAAATAAAATGTATTCTAAAATTATATTCGTCGTAACAAAAAATGCTAAGCTGAAAATAACTAAAATAGTTAAACCACCTAAGCTGCAATGAATAGAGATAAAGAAAATTTTAATTCTACGAATTCTGTCATTTTTATAATATTTGAAATTATTCATTAAGTTAAGAAAATTTGCTATCCATTCATTCTGTGGAAATAATAAAGTTTTCACGTATACAATCGAATTCTAAATTATCGGCTATTTTACAAATGTTAACACTTTATTTTATATGTGTGTGTATGTGCAAAAAAATTGATTTTAAAAAATGCACGGTGTTTTTTTGTGTGTGTGTGATTATTACAAGTGCTAATAAAAGAATTTATCTATTACAATATCGCAAATAACGGGCTTTCAAAAGTTATATCTACTTAAATTGTAACAATGTTTCAAAATCAGAAAAAAATAAAACGGGGCAAAACATGGATCAATATAATGGCGAAGAAGCATCGTTAACAGATACAAGTCAAATTTAGAGATTTTCTATTTCTAGCAATTCTTTTCGTTGTCATGAAAATAAAATATTATAAAAACTAAATATTTAAAAAGAATATTTTTAATGCAAATTTTTAACACTTTTAACTTGAAAAAAATCAATAAAAAAAGGAGCACAATTTCAAAGGATAAAAAAATAAATAATATCAAATAATAAGATCAACTAAACATTATGTAATCTTAAAGAAGGAAATAAACAGATGCTATAATTGAGGTTGCTGCAAAGTCATTGCTATTGAGGTTGCTAACAAATTTTTTAAAAAAAATTTCCAACGAGTTTCCAACTTCTTTTAACTAGTTTCTTTTGTACATTCGTTAATGTTCCAAGGATGAATGACAAGATTTATTGGCATCTTGGCATTTTACCAACCCGCTTTGAAATTGTAGCAAATGTTTCTTTAAAATAATTGCACATCTCGGTTCAACATCAAACAATTCAGTTACGCAAATTTGCAAGCACCTACATGAAACAAACTCATCTGTTTATTAAAGATACAAAAATCAGAATTTAAATAAAGAGAAGTAAACATGCATAAAGTAGAGAAAAAAAAGAATAAAAATGAAGAATCTCCCTTTATTTCCCCTCTTAAGGAAAGTTACAAGAAGATATTTAACAATGAATACTGACAATATTAATTATTATTATTCAAAATATAAAAGAAGAGTTAAGCAAGTAATATTCTTCGGCGAATACAAAGAGCTTCATTTAAATTCCACCTGTTTACGAAGCTTCTTTTTTCATTAAACTGTTTCAATGTAAAAAGTTATTGAAAAGAAACAAGAAAAAAAAAATTTAAAATCATTTTGCTATGCTAAATCAAATTATTATATTTGTAATTGGATATAAATCACTAATTATATACTTTGCACTTTAAATATTGAAAGAAATGAAAAATTATAGCATTTTATTTATTTTGATAAAGCAGCAATCAAAATAAATTGCATAAAACTATGAACCTAAAATTGGAAAACGAAAGAAAATTTAAAATGTTTTCTCTGATTTTTCTTATACTCCATAAGTGGAATATTATACTATAGAAATATGATTTATTTTTAAATGACATGCCAAATGTAAAATGTTCATATAAGTTACATTAAGAGCTTCATTTTACAATTAAGAATTTAAAATTTTATTTCCATTTCAAATAACAGTTTAGAATTCGGAAGAATTTTACAAATTCTTTCAAACAGATAAACATGCTAAAAAACTTCCCGTTTCATAAATTCGTATAATTTTCTTTTTCAATAATTATCTTCGAACTTTTAAAAACATTATACCATATATGATAAAATATTGCTTTTTCTCTTATAGATAAAAAGTAGTGGCGTTGCTTCCCGTCAGCAATCTTTAATCATATTCACAATAGCTTAATTTTTTTTTAAGTTTTTTGCTCAACAGAGCTTAATATAATACTTAGAACAAAAGAAAAAATTATTTCAATCATAATATTTTACAGTAATAAAAAATCTATGTTCATTTAGATAAGTTTTCATTTCTAAGAATTTTCTAATTTCATTTTTAGAATGAAATTTTTATTGATATCCTTCCTGTAATTGTAACCCACATAAATGCGATTAATTAATAAACGTTTTTTTAATTCTTGGGTTAATTATAATGCTGACATGAGTTCATTATTAAGCGATTGATTTTAATGAATCCAAGAAAATTATATATCTCAACAGCATATAGTTTTAATCAATTCTTATAAAAATATTTCAGACAAGCAACATTGATGCATATAAAAAAAATAATAAATAAATACCCTTCCAGAAAAGAACAATAGCAAAGGTTTTTGCGGAATTTTATTTCCCAGCATGATTGGTGACCCATTTTCTGAATATTTTTCCAAAATGACATAAATATGAAGTTAATGTAGTTACTGAAAAAAAAATACGGAGAAAAAAAAAGAAATAATTTCAGTTATGAAGTTCTTCTTTTCATAAAAAGACAATGTAATGGATGGTAAAATAAAAACAAGCATAAAGAATGACAAATTTTTTTCAAGAGCGATTTTTTTTTAGTCAGCTGTTATTGCGGATAAGGATATCCAAATAAGATGTATGAATATCGTAATAAATATTTATTATTACAAAAATTTATTAAATTACTTCTAATATTTTTCATGCTATGGCAACAGCATTAAAAATGATCAGGTAACTCATTCGATTAAAACTCTACAAATTTTGCATTCCATTTTCAAGCTGCTGAATACATAATAATTGCATGGTAGTAATTATGCAAAATTTGTAAGATGTTATATTCATTTGTTCTTATCATTTCAACAAACATAGATGTTTATAAAATAAAAATTGTTTAGTTTAATTAGTTTAAAAAATTGCATCAGTAAGAACTAGGGGGGGGGGGAAACACTGAGCAAGTGTTTTCATACATTAAAACTTTTAAATATGAGCACATATTTATGAATAGAAACGAAAGTTTAATTTTTTTACTGATGAAATTAAAATGTTTAAATAAAAGCGCTAAATAAATTTTAGTTGAATACTTTTGAACTGAATGCCAAAATTCTTTTAATTATACAAAAAGAAAGATATTAAACAAGAAGCTTTGAAGATGTCTTCCTATTTCGTAAATATTATTTGCTCAGGTTGGTTTGCTTTTTTAAAAAATCCAACCTTCTGAAAGCTAAAGAAATTCATAATAAGTATATGTTTTTCCAAAATTAGATTCTGAATTTATATTCTAATTCCATCTTTAAAACTGCTTTTAATTCTACATTAAAATATAAAAATTCCTAAGTTATTGTAAAATTTGGCGATTTCAGGCCTTTGGGCTGCGGAAGTGAAGTCACTAGTGAAACCCTTCAAATTAAACAATTAAATTTACCATATATTAAACATTCGTACTTGTTTTTATCTCGATTTCTTACAATATGTATTTTATAAAACTGACATTTTTTTTTTAAATCCAAACATTTGAAATATAAGCAGGCAATAATATATATATATATATTGCATCTAAAACTTTTGGAATTTTTTATTACGTTGACGTAATTAAAAAGCACATTACAAGTGATTGCACTAAAAATGAGAAATAAGAAATTAATAGCATCATGAAATTATTGTAAACAATTAAAATTTGATTTTTTTTGTATTTATTTAATAGTATTGAATTTGTGGCAAAAAAAAAAACAAAAAAACAATGAATATTCAAAATATAGGAAAAATGCTGTAACATTAAAAAATGAAGATAGAAATTTCCTTTAAAAAACAGACCATTTACAACACACGAAAAATAAATGAATATTATTAGTAAAATGATATTATTATAACTCATATACATGCTTTCAAAAAATCGCATACGTGTAAAATGAAAGTTGACAAATTTTTGCAGTTGGAAATTATTTATAAATTTTGAAAAATACATTCTTTTTAGTCTTTCTTCTTCTTTATTATTTTCTTTCTTTCCTTAAGATCTTATCCAAATTAATGTTTAAGATTAAGTGATAAGTTGCACTAGTTCAAAGAATAACTTTCACTTCACATCAGTATTATTTAAACTGAAATAATAGCTTTTAATTTTACAGAACAAAAATATACAAAAAAAAATGTTCTGAAGAACAGTTTGAAGATATTAGGTTCGAAAAGAAAAATTCCATGAAATACAAAATGTAATGATTTAAATCAGAGAAAAGAAAAGAATCCGTTTTTTTAAGAGGGGCATTCTTTAAACGAGGAAAATGTACATGGACAGTTGATAATAATTAGATGTACAGGAAATGATCGTGATGCGCACAATCCAGTCCGTTTTAATTATGTTAGGAAATAACTAAAAAATTTTTAAAAGCTGCTCAGAAACTGAGTTAAGTTGGCATATCTTTTTTCAACTAATGGAAAATTATCTAAATAATTTTCTAAAATGGCAAGAGGCTGGTTTGGAGAGTTAGATATAAGATAATTAGCAGGAAAATACTACCATTCATTGCGAATCTGAGGCAATTTTTGAAAAAATTAGATAGAAATATCTTTTAAAAAGTCCAAAATAGATTTAAATTTAAGATCGTTAACTAAGATCAAGATTCTGACATAGCATGAGGCATTTACAATTCGCATTAACAGCTAACTTTTGTCTTCACTTCATAAAATAGAAAAAAAAAATTTGTTTCGAAGTTAGTAACATTAATATTGCCGCTCTTAAGACTGTATAAATGCAGCATTACTGTTACCGCATTTTATATCAATCTTTTAAAGTCAGCATTTAGAGTATCGAATTTTGCCATCCGTGAACAAATCACGCAACGGTATTATAAAATCGAACATAAAAGAAAGTTACCGAACACCTGTAAACAAAGCCAATTGCGCAGCAATACGGAAGATTGAGGATCTGAAAGTTTAGATGAAAATCAGATTAAGTTTCCCCAGACGGAATAAACTACGCATAACAGCCTGTGAAAACGACCTTAACAATGGTAGAGAACGTGGAACATCAACAAAGAGATAAAAGCGCGAAGTCGAGAATCGTTTGAATTATGCACATTCGTAATCCATGAAAAGAACAGAAGCGATGCAGAAAATTATACCTTCTGAAGACAGAACTGCATGTTCGGAAAGGGTGGAAACCGGTAGTTCGGCTAAGGAATGTTATGACGCCCTCAAATGAAAGCACATTGCAAAAATTCAGAAAATAATTCGAAACACAAGTATTCTAAGTTTTCGAATTATTTTTTACAACTTTATGATGGTCAACAGCAAAATTTAACTGCAAGTTAAATTTATTTAAGTAGTTTTGAAACATATATATATATCAAGTACAAAAACTAATTTTAGAAATTTCCATATAACTGAAGAATTAAAATTATTCCATAAAACATTTGACATAACAACAAGAGTAATAAGGAAATAAGTTTGACATGTTTGGAATCATGTTTTTGTCATGGAAGTTTATAAAGTTAAAATGTTAAAAAAAGAAAACTTTCATAAAGCTATATTTTATGGGTAGGTAACAAATAATTTCTACACATCAGAAAATATTGAAATTTATAGAGAAGGAATAATGGTAATGACAATAAAGCAAAAAGTCAAATATTTAGTGCTTCTACAGACTATTTGTAAACCAAATATATTAATAACTCAAGAAATTATTTTATTTAAAAAAATAAATACTTTCACATAAAAAAATGAAGAAAAAGTAACTTTCACACAGGAAAAAAAAATTATGAATTCCAGCATTAGAAATTTTTGATGTAATTAAATCTTTTGCAATTCTAATATAGACAATATGCATCATTAAACCTGTACTGGATAGAAAAATGGATCAATTTCCCCATCTACCATTTTGAAATTTTAGCATGTGTTATTTTAAACTATGAAAGCAATAAAGGAAAGGAGTGTCAAAGCTCTTGTCTTGTATAATAACTTTTTATGAACAATAAGATTTTTCTCTTTTTTTTTGGGGGGGGGGCTACTATAAGAGCCAATTTTAATTCAGAACAAAATATAACTTTTTTCGATCGATATTCAGTGACATATTCTTGCATATTAAAGAAATGGATATCATCATTCTTTGAGAGGAACCCAAGAGCATTTTCCCCATAAGAAAAATATTTGAAAGTGAGTTAAGAGCAACAAAAATATTAGTCTAAACCATTCATTATATTTTCTTTAATTATTTGTATCCTATTTGCATAAACTGATAAAATAAAAATCAGATAAATTTATAAATCAGAATTTTGAACTATATGAACTATAATAATTAAGAGATTGATCGCATTCCAGATATATCTAAGCAAAATCTTAATAAGTTGTCACAAATAAAAATATACTGCCACTATTTTATTTATTTATTTTTCTTATATAGAAGAATAATTTTCAAATATTTTTTCTAAATCAGTCGCTACAGGAGGCAATGCATAATTAAGCCTCTAAATGGCAAAACCAACTTTTTCCATATTCAGTTATGAACCAATAGATTGGTAAGCATATTTCATAAAATTCTACAGATAAGAAATTCATAGATTTCATAAAATTCTATAGACATTTTTAAATTTACAGATACCAGGTAAAAGACAACAACGTTGGTTTATGCAATTTAGAAGATAATTTTTCAGGTCTTCAAACTAAAGGAATGGGGAGGGGAATGAATCACTAGATTGAAAACATCTTTAATTATTCACATTTTAAGAAACCTTTTGCTCAAATTAAAACCATCTGATTACTCTTTTTTCTCTTCAAAAAAGATCTCAGAGAGATATGAAGAAGAATCTCATTTACAAAATATTATACATAATAAGATATAAACAAGAAATTGAGTTCAATTGTAAAATATATTATGGAAAATTTATTCAAAAATATTATATCAAATATATATTATATCAAAATACTGAAATGCTTATACAATTTTTAAATTTAATATAATAATATAATTACAAATATTGTATTATGTTAAAAAACAAAATAAAGGAGCATTCTTCCCATTCAGAAAAAAAAATATAAATAATTTTTTAAGCTATCAAGATGTTGACGAATGCACGTGAAAACATTTAAATAAACATCTTATAATTTATAAGAAACAAATATGGTTTAAAATCTAATTATGTCATAAACTTATAATTATATAAATAAATTTATCTTGCAATTCAGCCTCACGAAAACTAAATCAAAAACATGCAATACTTTTTTATAGAAAAAAGAAAATATTTTAATTTTTCTAAAAAAAGAAAAAGTCTTATATAATTGACAATTATTTTCAAAAATATATAAACAGAAAAATTACATATACATTACAAAAAAGTTTTGATTTACTAATAAATTAAATTTTAACAATTTTGTCAACTGTAAATATTTGTTAAAAATGTTTTACGAAATTTTTCTCATGGACTTCAACATTCATTGTTTTCAACAATTTAGTTAGAAGCAGTTGATTATATGATAAAATCAAGCAAATAGTTTAAATGTTTATACAGTATTATGCACCATATCACTCAAAATTGAAATCAGTATTTATAAAATAAAAAGATTTCACTTTTCATATGATCATACATAAGGCTTACATTATAATTTGTATGACTGAAAGCATGGGATAAGACACTAGAAAAGCCTGGCAAAATTGTTTAAAAAGTAGCAATGTCAAAAAAAAAGAAAGAAAGATCTTTTTAATTATTCAGTATTGAACATTGTAAAAAAAAATTAGTTCTTGAAAAGAATAATTATATAAAGAATTCAAATTAAGAAAAAAAATATTTTCTTTCTTTTAGCGAGAAATTTCAATACAAATAATGCAACTTTTAAGCAACTCTTGATGATTTAACATTTAAATGTTGATTAATAAACAAATAATTTTTGCAAAACTGGGCTTTTTAATTCATGTTATTTATTCAAATATTAAACATTTCATAATAATTAAAATGTAATGATTAGCACAACATAAAATTTCAAAAAGCACATTTGAACAATACTAAAATGAGTTAAAAAATATTTCAATAATATATTTTACTATAATAATCCATTTTTAAACAAAAAGTGTAAAATATCTTATTTTAATAAAAACATTAATTCAGAAAATTTTCATACTTTATAATTTTACAAACGAAATTTTTGTTTTTATTTTACCCTCATGTTCTTTGCAAACATTGAATTTCATTCTAAGAAAATATTTTTGGGTAAGCAATCAGTTCCGAAATTTAGTCAAGTAAACATATAATGACTTAATAACTTTATTTCATATCTACTAGATAAGAAAAAGATACAAAACCAGAAACGATGACATTTTTGTTAAACAAAGAGGCTATTAACTGATTGGTTTGGATATGCGGCCGGTTTTGGCATCTTTCTAAAGACTTTATCTCAGGAATCATAAATATTACATATTTTTATTATTTATTCGAATAAAAACCACCAGAATGAATTCAAGTTAAAAGATCAACTTACCACACATTTTCAAGAGATCTTATACTTAACCCCTATGTTGGTAATCAATAATGTTTAAAATATCTGGTAAGACACTGAATACGAAACCAGGAAACAGGTTTCAAGTTTACTGTAGTGTAGCACCTTCAAATAATTTAAATATGGCAAATTAAAATGGAGTTTTCAGAAAACTGAATCTTCTGAAAGATACAAAGAACACAACTATCGCCCCTTATATCAGTATGAAAATTTTAATCAACTAACGTCCATGACCCGAAACTATTTCTGCTAAACAACAACATAGCTTAAGTGTTGCCATTGATAGTTTGAAAGAACACGGTAAGCGTCATGTTCTAAGCGTGCATAAAAAAGAGAAGAAAGCTAATTTGGGCTTCCAATATTAATTTTTTTAGGCTATAATTCAAAAGAAAAGTGTATGAATTTTAAGATCTCAGAATCAAATTAAAATGAATTTTTACAAAATGAATTAATTCTGAAACATTCGTGCATAAATATATAAAAAAAATGTTTTCAACAATCAAAATTTGAACATTACTAGTCGTTATTCAAATTGTATAATTTTTTATTAAAATTTTAATGAGACTTACGCGGGTTTTCTTTATATTATTGTGAGATCCTTATTTCGGTAACGATAGTATATAGTTCCTAAACTAAGTTTCAGTATCAGTTTTAAGAAGGAAAAAAAGAAAGAAATGAAAAGAAAATGTACTATCAAAGTGCGGATAAATTATTTGAAAAGATTGGAGGACACCTACACGTAAACAGATAATAGATAGAAATCAAATTATAGAACAATGTCTAATGTCTTCGGCATCTTACTATGAAATAAGAGCTACTTTATAAGCTTATCGCTATAGCTTTACTTTAAAATGCAAACAATTTAAAATGCATTTTTTTAAAATACAAATAAATAATAATGATATGATTACTTTAAAATGCAAATTTTGAGTAATCCCATCCCCTTTGCCCATCATAGTTCAACTGCCACTAGCAGGTTTAGACCTGTAGCTATTGGAGATAATTATTATTATTTGTCTTTATAGCCCTTTGAAATAATAATAAAGGAGAAGATGTGTGTGTGTGTGTGTGTGTGTGTGTGTGTGTGTGTGTGTGTGTGTGTGTGTGTGTGTGTGTGTGTGTGTGTGTGTGTGTGTGTGAGTGTGTGTGTGTGTGTGTGTGTGTTCTATAGGCCAGACTGTTTGACTTATAGCTACCAAAGCTGGTGCATAATACCTTCGATGGTAAAAATTTACTACTCGAAAGAATGTTTAAAATTTCCAATAACAATTTTAATAGTTTGACGTTTGTTCTAGATAAAGTAGGAAAATATTACAGCATAAATATGATTTTTACATTATCTCAAAATTCAAAAAAATATTTTTTTAATGATATCAATTTTTTGCCACATAATTTTTTTTTACCCATTTAAAAAAACACTTTTAAACGTGTTTTATAACATTGTTGAAATAAAGCAAAAATCATTTCCTTTATTATTACTAGCATCTCATCCTGGATCCCTCCCTTCTCATTGATGATAATCAAGAATATAAAATATTCGATTTATTTTTTCCCACAGAGAAAGAGATGTGATATTTCCTATTGAGTGAGTTTCGGTTTAAAATATGGTTTTAATAAAGTTTTTTAAACTTTATAGCTCTTAGATTTAAGGTTCAACCTTAGACTTTAAGTTTTAAAATTAACACTAGAATTGATGAAATTTTTTTAAGTGCTTCCATTCTAAAATATTGTTTCAGATTTTTAGCAATTATTAATCTTGAGGAAGCAACTGATTAGCAAATGCTGCTAATTGTTTAATATTCTACTTTATTTATTTTTATTTTTTTTAATTAGATTTACATTTTCTTTTTATAATTTCTCATTTTATTTTGAGAACTTTCTTTAATTCTTTTATTTACGGATTCTTAAATTTTTTCTCATTTACTTAATTAAACAAAAATCCTTTTTATTTACATTTGATTCCTTTCATTTATTCTAGCATTATTAAAATAAACCTATCTACAAATCATTGTTAAAATAATGCTATCTATATGTTAATCTACATTTCAATTATATGTATAGTCACTTTTACTTTAACTAATTATTAAATTTCTCACCATTTTTTATGATAATTAATGAATATACACATCATTGTTCTGAGAAAATCTTAATCTTTAAAAGATCACTATTGACAAAAAATCTAATTTACAATTTTTTTAAGACTGCCTAAATTATTCTGGAAAGTTTAGATAATCATTTTCGTACAACAATGTTTACTCTCCTTTTCATTATAAAAACTAAAATTTGAACAATGTCGTATGTTTTTCTATTCAAAAAGCTATCTCAAAGTATTAAAACAAATGTCTAAAATTAGTGTCAGATCTCAGCATAAAATATTCGATGGCAAAAGCGTGTTTGACTTGTCATTGACCGTATTCACTTCTAGACTGTCGGAAAAAGAACATAAGTATGAAATCTGCCTCCTTTTAGTTAAAAGAAAATAAATGACGACACCTTTTAGCTAAACACTTTTTTTTTTTTTTGATTAAGAGAATTTTGTTTCCGTTAGGAGAGAAAATTATGTATAAAAGTAAGAAAAACTAAGAAATAATAATCCATCACAAAAAAAAGTGAAATTTTGTTATATATTATTTATTCTGATAATAAATTTATGCTGAAATTATACTAGTATACAGAAAAAAACAGGTAAATAATATTATCAGTACAATGGAAAAAATACACATAAGTATTTTTATCAGTAATTGACTTTTCCATTGTTATCAGTTGCTGATTCTCCAAATAACTATTTTCAACAAGAGAATATTTTTGTTTTTTGTTTTTTTGTTTCGTGTTATAGAATCAACAACTTGTCGTTCATTACATAAATTTCATCTTGCTTTCCTATCAACTGGATCAAATCTAATCGTAAATTTATTTGTAATGAAAATTATTTCCGCATTAGCCTATCTTTTTAGTACGATAAAGAAAAGATTGATTTGATAATATTTACTAAGTCAACGTTTTTGAAATTTTTAGTCGGTGTTCAAAACGAGAATTATCTTGCACTATAAACATATACTGCACAGTTTTACAAACTCTAACCCAGAGGTCCTTTTTCAGAAACAGCAAAGACTTTCGTTGCATTTCTCATAAATGAATTTAGATAAAAGAAAAACTCTTGGGACGTGCACCGCCTTATCATCTTTATATAT
>JAPMOR010081792.1:709777-789208 GCA_026543865.1 Argiope aurantia
TACTTTCTCGTATATGAAATATACAAAGAAAAAGTATTGTTATTGTTTAAAAAAATGGAATTCGGGATTTCATAATTTTTTACGAACAATGACCTGAATGCTAAAAACGCAATTTTGGAATTAGGGTTTTTTGGTCTTTTTGTCTGGAAGTAAGATAACTCAAAAACATTTTGAGATGTATGACTAAAATTTGATATGTGGTCTGAAGAAGAAATTTGTAGATTTCTATCAAATTTTGAACGAAATTTGAAAAATTTTGAACGAGAGGAAGTTTGTCTTTCTATCTGTCCAGTTTCAAGTGAACACTATATTGCAAACCGAGAAGGCCTAGATAAACCAAATTTGATACACACTATTAGCAGCAAAACTATAGATCTGCATCAAGGTTTGAACGAAATCTATTAATGTATTTATCATGTGTTGATTTTTACTGCCGTATACATGTGCGATAAATAGAAAAAAGAAGGGATACAGTAAATGAAATTTGGGGGGATGTGATCTTGTTAATAAAATTCTGGATCTGTATCAGTTGTGATTTTTATTTGTCGAAAAAAAAGATATTCAAAATGCATATTCGTTCTTTTCTTTTTTAAAAAAATCTTTTTTACTATACTATGAAGTTCAAATTTTTATATTCGGAACTTTTAAACTAAAATTCTGAACACTCTTGGCCAATTTCATAATTTTATGCGAGGGGATAACACATTTAGTTTCGGTGATTCCCTTTGTTTTCACTGCCCCTTAAAAAAAAAACTTTTGTGTGTGCTTGCTTCATTGCAAACTTCTTTCACTTCTTGCAGTAGCATTAGTAATGATATTAAGCTTGTGTTTACACAAAAATTATAAATCTATACAATTATAAAAAAACACCAAATAAATGTCAGAAAAAAGAGTGACAGTATAATTTATCTATTAACATAAAATAATTCTCTCTATTTCGATGAAACAGCATATATATGATAAAAAAACATAATTTTAAACCAAAGAATGTCTTTATTGCGCTTTTGTTTTATTATTTTTATTTTAGAAAAAATATATCAAATATTGACTAAGTAACAGTCTGTTTATAAAATTGTTGAGAGAAGGTAATTTAAATATGAAAATATCACAAACAAAAATCTTAAATTTTTAAATCGATAGAAATATTTACAAATTATTGATTTCGGTTCATCAAACGATATGTCTCTCTTTTTTTTAGATGCGTTATATATAATATTCTAAATTCAAAGTAATTAGAAAAACAGAAGCGAAAGGTGTTATTCTTGAGAGAAAAAAAAGTTGCTCCTCTTTAAAGTAAAAATTACGACACCTCGACATTTCCATGCCCTCTAGCTATCAAAAATAGCTTAATCGATTTCTTTAGCAATCGATTATTTCACGTATTATTTTTGTCAGCTTTTAGTGAATTGGGTGTTCTGTAAAAGTATTCGTCACGAAAGTGTTGATCAAAATCATATTATGGTATAATATGGATACATTAATAGATATTAGGTTTTATTATCTTATATATGAATATCACAGGAAAAACTACACAATCATTGGAAAATTCCACTTCAATATTTAATAATTTACGCATTTTAAAATTTTAAAAGTCTGGAAAGATTATTTTGGGAGTTAGTCTTTCTGTCTGGTGGTTATAAAACTAATAAACTATATCGATGAAATCTGGTATTCAGTTCTTATTATTTATTCTCTGTATGCAGCGCTTTATGGATGAAATTTGGTATCAAATTTCGGTCAACTTTGTTGGTGGAAAGAAATACTTTTCCTAAATAAGTACTTGAATTTTTGGAATTTTCAAAGAGGTTTAAAATAAAAACAACCAAAAAAAATACTCGTGTGCTCCCTTTGACGTTCTACGTAAATTTATGTACAGTGACTCCCAAAATTGAGTATACACTATAGTCTTACTTCTTAAATTTTATTCTTTTTGATCTTAACATTCCTATTTATGGCTAATATTTATAAAAACGACAAAATATACATTAACAAAAGTATTAGGCTAAAAAACAAAACGATGGAATCAATAATATTTTTATTGCAGTAATTTTTATGTTCAAAGTTGCAAATTCCAAAGACACAAAATTGAGTGTACACCTTATAAAATATGCGACTTGACTACCACTATTTATTTTCAAATGAATAAGTAAAATAGTTTTGTTACTTTAATTGGCAATCATTAATTTCCAAGAGGAAACAAACGTTTTGATTATCATAATGAGCTCCAGAAATGAAACAAAAGTTTAAATTCGGAAACTTGTTATTTGATTGTTTGAAGATGGTGAATCTCTGCGAGAAATTGCAAGGGAAATTCAACGTAGTCATGGATGCGTTCAAAATATTATTCAGAAGTATAAAATGTATGGGACAAATTGCTAATGAACTTGGAAGAGGAAGAAAAGAAATCCTCAGTGCCACGACCAAGAGAAGAGTTATTCGAGAGGTAGTAAACAATCCTAAGGTGAATGCTACAAAAATTGCTACATCTATTTCAAGAACAATTGGAAAGTGTGTTTCTGCAGAAACAATTCGAAGAGTAATTCGAAAAGCAAAATATAATGGTCGCGTAGCCAGAACAAAACCATTCATTTCGAAAGTAAATCGAGAGAAAAGAATTTCATTTGCTAAAAGTCATATTTCAAAGCCACCTGACTTCTGGAATCAAGTAATATTCAGTGACGAAAGTAAGTTCAATGTTTTTGGTAGTGATGGTCGATATGTTTGGAGAAAATCCAATTCTGAACTTTTTCCTAAAAACACCAATCCTGTCAAGCATGGTGGTGGTTCACTTCTTGTATGGTGCTGTACGTCTGCAAAAGGAGTGGGAAATTTAGTTTTCATTGATGGAATCATGGACAAAATTAAATATTTAGATATGTTGAAGAACAATTTAAAACAAAGTGCCCAAAATTTGTGTTTAGTGTCAAGTTTTCTGTTTTAACAAAATAATGACCCGAAACATACAGCTAAAATAGTTAAGTTATGGTTGTTGTATAATTGTAAAATGCAATTACACACCCCTTCTCAATCTACAGATCTCAATGTGATTGAAAATTTGTGGGCACAATTAGGAAAATCCGTTCAAAAACGCGATATTAGGGGCAAGAAACACTTAAAAAGAGTATTACAAGAAGAATGGTCGAAAATATCCGGCGAAATAACTCACACTCTTGTCAACTCAATGCCACACCGTTTACAAGCTGTTCTAAATGCAAAAGGATATGCAACAAAATATTAATTTATCTTTTTCTCTTTTTGTTGACAGATTTTGCTGGATGTATACTCAATTTTGCAACTTTGGAATTTGTAAATTTGACATAAAAATTACTGTAATAAAAATATTATTGATTCCTTCGTTTTGTTTTTAGCCTAATACTTTTGTTAATGTATATTTTGTCGTTCTTATAAATACACTGGTGTGCAAAACTTAAGCAACAATGCAAATTTTAAGCAGATAGCCATGAAATTGCAGAAAAGGAGTTCTTGCGCTCACTACAATGAACACGTAATTCAAGAGAAACGTCATGCGTATGCAAATATCAGGAACAAAACGTCACAGGCGACGTGAGCGTACGCAAAACACGTGCGGAAGGCGCGCGCAGCTCAGCACTACAATAAAAGGAAGGACGGAGACGCAATTAAAGACATTCGCTGCAAGTGCACGAGTTAATTTGTGAAATATGGCTAGCAGAAATCACCTGGACGATTTCACACGTGGAAGAATGATCGGAAAGCTGGAGGAGGGGCGTAGTGTGGCCAGTGTAGCTGAAGAGTTCGGAATCAACAAAAGTGTCGTTTCGCGCGTTTGAAAAGCCTTCCAAACCACAGGTACAGCTGTGAGAAAGGTTGGTGATGGCCGCCTCTGAAAAACAGCTGCAGTGGATGACCGACATATCGTCCTGCAGGCGAAAAGAGCACGAAACCAGTCAGCAAGCGCCATTGCTCAGCAACTGTGTGCAGCAACGGGGTGACAAGTGTCGCGTTTTACTGTGTCCAGACGCCTTCACAAAGGTGGCCTATTCGCCCGCCGTCCTGAACGCTGCATCCCTTTGACAGTTTCCCACCGGCGGCACCGTTTAGAGTGGTGCAGGGAGCACAAAAACTGGGCATCTCATCAATGGAGTCGTGTCCTCTTTACAGATGAGAGTCGTTTTAGAGCCACAAGCGATTCCCAACGCCAGTTGATTTGGAAAGTGGTCTGTACACGGTTTCATCCCAGTAACATCACGGAAAGAGACCGTTTCGGTGGTCCTGGAGTTGTCGTCTGGGGAGTCATTATGATGAACGGGCGGACTGAGCTCCATGTTTTCGCCAGAGGTTCTGCAACTGGAGATCGCTATTGTCAGGAGGTGATCCTTCCCCATGTGCGTCTGTTTCGAGGTGCCATTGGATCAGACTTCGTTTTTATGGATGATAATGCACGGCCACACAGGACTCATGCAGTTGAGGAGCTCCTGGAAAGTGAAGATATCACTCGAATGGATCGGCCGGCGTGCTCCCCTGATTTAAATCTGATAGAATATGTGTGGGATGCTTTGGGGAGACGCCTTGCGGCACGATTACATCCTCCTGGGAACACCCTACAACTTAAACAGATCCTGATTGAGGAATGGGCACTCTTACCTCAAGAACTGTTAGACAATCTGGTGCTGAGTATGGGGAGACGATGCGAAGCAACCATTACAGTAAGGGGAGGGCATATCCCATACTAAGGAACATCTGCTTGCTGTTCTTCCTCTTGGACAGACAATCATGTGTAAAGATACTATGAGTTCAATAAAGCCTTTTTTTTGTTTGATTCCATACTGTATGCATTGTATTCATTTCTGCGCAACTATGCTTTCGTCATTCTTTCTGAACAAAATGCTGTATCTCATTTCTGAATTTCATGTCTCTCAGATGATTTCTCGTGAAGTTATGGCAAAAAACATACCTGTTGCTTAAGTTTTGCACACCAGTGTATTAGCCATAAATAGGAATGTTAAGATCAAAAAGAATAAAATTAAAGAAAAAAGAGTATAGTGTATACTCAATTTTGGGAACCACTGTATCTATTTAGCTATTACACTTATTTACACATCGCTACTCGTTACTTCTTGAAAATAGTAAATAGCATTTATTTGTATGCTAGCTATCGTAGCTAGAATAAAAAATAATCACTTCAAAATTATGAAATCACGGAAAAACATCACATTTTCAATTAGGCTTATTTCAGTTAAACTAGATTACATTTTCTACAGTCAAACTAGATTCTCTTAGTTGTCACCACACATCTTTTACATTTATCACATACACAAATTTAGATACTATACTGTTTAAACAAAGAATCAGCTATTTTCATCCTTTGCTCTCTCGCCATCTTATTATATTCCATAAAATGCATTGAATTAAAAAAAAAGATCGTTTGATCTATATTAAAATGAAAATTGTACTTATACATTTGGCTGGTAAAACTATGGTAGATAATGCCAACTTTTTTCGCCAATGCCAGCCAATTCTTACTAAAATATCGCCATCTTGGAGTAGGACTTTTTTTTATCCTAAATGTTGTTTGGCGATGGTACTGTTTACTTTAGTCTCGTCATTTTATACAACTAAATGCACTTGAATATTCGAAATTTATAAGTAAAAATACCACAAATTCCTATGGAAATAAAATATATATAACATGTAATGAATGATCAAAAGAAAGTCGGAATATATATCTTGTATATAGTTGTATTTTCAATGCGCTTGCTTAAAGTATATAAAATATCAAAATATTAAACTGTAGCTTAAGGTGATTTCAAAAAGAATTAATAAAATAACAGCTCTTACCGCAATTTTTCTGCTAATTTTAACCATCTATTGAAAGAACGCTTTCTAAACTTATTCATTTTAAACTCAAACATTCTAAGTATATAGAAAGACGGTACATCTTCCTGTTTATTCCACAAGTTATTGAAAAGTCTTCATGCAACGGCAGAGAATTAGTTATATTTCGCTCATTGTGTTCGATGCTTTTTTAGTAGGTCACAGAACCAAGGTAAATGAAATAAACTCTAAGAAATCATTTCACTGGTCTCCATAAAGTTGATCTTACTTTCAAAATTTTTGTGTTTGCTACCTCCATAATAAGAAGGTTCCATTTAAAAAGAGTCATTTTCTAATTGCCTTTCATTCACAAATTCAAAAATATGCATGGCGCATGCAATGGTAGAGAACTATATTTCGCTCATTGTACTCATTACTTTTCAATTACAACTAAAAAAATGAACTAGCATGTATATTTTCCTTTCATTTGAGTCATTCTAATCAAACGGAATTCCTTTCCTAATATATCAGGAAAAGGAAGGTAGCTGTTCAAAACAAATTGTGCGGAAAAATAATTTTCCTCAAATATGAAAATGAGGTTTTTCAAAGTACATTATTTTTGTATTTATTAATAACATTTTATACGTATTCAGTGCACTTGCGAATAAAGAAATAGTTATTTCGAAAATTTGTCATAAAATACATATTTAGCGTATTCTAATCAGGACCCAATACCTAATTTCTAAACCATTAGAGAGACATGTAGTTTTAGTTGGAGAAAGGAAATAAATAATGTAAATAATTATGTTTTCTAATATTTGAGTCAATAAGTAAAATACCGAAAACTTTTTATATAATCATTGGTCCTATTTATCATATTTAATAAATTATTAAAGACACATTAACATTTTTTAAAAAAATTAAGCAAATTCCCCATTGTTTTTATCAAATATTCTTTAAGAAAGGCGTTGTTCCTCCACTTCACCACAAAAATATGTGGACTTTCAATACGGATGCAAACGCTATTGGTACTCAAGATTTATTTTTCGGTGCTCTGCGGAAGAGAGCTTTGTACTTCGTAGAATAGTAAGGAAAACTGAATATGCATTTGGAGTAGTAATAAGATTTAAGCGATTCTTAATTATCGCTTTTACATACATGATAATCTATAATCCAACAGACCGTCAATCTTTAGACAGATTTGATACAAAATTACATACAAGCATTCACACCAGATGATAAATTATGTATAGCTGTTTCTAGTTAGAAAATATTGAAAAATATAGTCTTTGTTTCTATACATAAGAATTTCTCTGTATAGAAATTTCTATATAAAGAATTTTTGTGCAGGAATTATCATGTTCGATATACAGAGATTTGACTTTATGCTACTTTAGCTGTTCATAAAAATGTCAATTTATTAAATTATATGAATACATTATCGAAAAAATAACAGCCATTGAATAAAGCATTATGCATTTAACTTGTTTCCTATATTTGGCCAATTTAAACTAATGTATTACTGCTTGAGAATAAATACTAAATAGCCCTTGTATTTTTTTTAATCTAAATTCCCAATTTAATGTTAATTTTTGTTATTAAAACTTTTCATCTATTTTACTATATAATTCCTTTACTGCGATTTTTCTCAGAATTAGTAATTCAGTGTGAGTAATTATTGTAATTGCAAAAGGTTTTAAAAGCTGTCGTGGAATACTACTTATCTTTGCCAGATCTTTATTGAATACTCACATCTTTACTAAAATACTGACATGAATGATGATATCTTTATTTAGATTAAAGCTGTTTTGTAATGTTTATAGTTCAGAACAACTTCTAATTTAGATAAATATTTTAATTCAAAAGAAGTTTTAAAACATTTTGAACTAACAGGTAATAAGAAGTAAACAACTGAAAATTTGGTAGCACATATGTATTGCACAATATATTATAATACTAAACAGTATTCAAAATATCGTATAATATTATTGAATATTGAATAATATATCATAATATCGCACAATATTGCACAACAAAAGGAAAAATAATTTTTAAAAAAGAGCAGATGAATTTTATTTTGAAAATGATGAATATGGTTTCCTAATTAAAAATTATTCACAAACATTTAATAGAACAGATAAACAGCGATAAATGACAAATAGTTATTGCATATATTCGTAGTTTTTATATTATTGTACATCTGTTGAAATTTCTATTTCTGTTATGATTTGCTGAATTTTCTTTAAATCTGCAAAACTAGTGATCGAATTTAAAATTTTAGTTTCTGTTAATTAAGGCAGTTAATCGTATAATTAATCATTTGTATTACACTAATTTAATACTAATTTATTTGGCAATTAATAAACTTTTCTTATCTGCAAGTAATTGATATTTTTTATATTATCCATAAAGTATTATTTGTTATCATATTTAGCTAAACAAAGAACATACGTGAGCTAAGAGCAGAAATCATTACAAATTACCATAATTTAACTAATCATCATGCTATCAACTGTTTTTGTAATCTACACGTTAAAATTCTTTTTTAAAAAATATAAGTTCAGGTTAACGTTTCATATTTCTCTAATTTTCGAACCAAAAATGTAAATGCTTCCTAATAAAAATTAAGTTTTATGTACCACCTGTGCCCACTGAATAAAAATGAAGGTTGGTCAATCCAAATATGGCAACACCTGACTGTCAAACGATTTCATTTCTACCTCTGCGTGACGTCACAGTAGAAACGACCGAAACATCCCACATCTCCAATCGAAACTCGTAACCTCTGACCTTGGGTAATGTTGCAATCGCATTGACAAGAGGTACTTCTACTTTAATATTCCTACCAAATGTGAATTTGATAACGGAATTACAATACGTGAAATTTTTTTTAAAGTATGTGGATACAATAAATCAAAACAGAATGACCGAAATTAAAAATCGTAACAATCAATTTTAAAAAATCATAATGTTTTCTCACAGAACGTTATAGTTTAAAATAATATTTTTGAAGGAAATAATACATAAAATATGTTATTTCTAATAATATCTACTTAATATTCTACTTAAAATTACTACCTAAATATTCTACTTAAATTTTAACTATACAGTTTCGTATAGTTGAAAGCGAAATATTTTTTATAAAAATTAAAGCTCTATATGTTTACCAAAGATTGTTGTTTATCAGCTGTTCCTAAGTTCCTGATTTCAAAACATATAAAACCGAAACAGATTTTTCTTAGGAGATCGCACAAAGAAAATGTTTCCGTTAAATTTATCAATATTTAAAAATATATCATCGCATTCTTTATGAAATACAATTGCTTATGCCACAAACATGAAAATTTAATTTTACTAAATCGACTTAATTTCCGTTTGAGAAAAATTTTCAAAAAAATTATTTAATCTATCTGTATGACAAAACATTTATTTCGGCAATAAAAAGGAAATTATGCATACTTGAAGATATAATCAAATTCGAAAAATTTTCAAAAACTTTAAAAATTGAAGAAAAAAAAAAAACAATTTTTTTATAGAAATTTAGAGATATATTTTTTTTAATGTAGCAAAAGACAGCAGAGAAATTAATGCTGTTTTCTCCTCAAATTCTCTACTTACTTAGAGGAGTAGAGGAAAAGATATTATTTACTACGAATTACTGTTAGAAATTTTAACATGCTAAATATTTCTCTACAAAATAAGAGATTTAATCAAGAACAACATCAAAAAAAAAAGCTCAAAATTTATTATACAAGAAACGCTATTACCATCAATATATGAGTTGGGATTTTTCTTTACTCCATCCAGAATTGTTTATTTCCTTTTGTGATTTTCATTTGCTTTATTTATTAATTTGAATACGTCGCTTTGTTTTGATGGAAATACGGAAAAATTAACTAAAAATAGAAGAGCTGGCACCTCAAGATTAAGCAATTTTTACCCGTTAGAAATTTGGATTAAAAAAAACATTCAGTATAACATTAATTTCAAAAAAAAAGAAAAAGTAACGATTTTTTTTTTTTTTTTTTGCTGAAACTGCAATTTTTATCTGAACTATCTGCCATCGACAGAGAAAATAAACATAAGAATATTTTACATTTAAAAAAATAACACGAATTCCCGAAATTTTTATTCGCATAACGGCTGTAACAGTTTGGTGGGAAAGTCTTGGGTCCGGGATAAGAGATTTTTAGTTTCAAATTTGATCCATCGTGTATGAGACTTGACTTAAGCTAACTAACGTAATATCCGGATTACAATTTTAACAAGCATTATTCAAATACTATTTAACTGATGTACGATTCAATAATGAATTCCCTGTGAGCGATTATTAAAAGTATCGCTGGTTTTCTTACAAATTAAATACAAATGCTGGTCAGTTTCTTCAGAATGTCCTCCAAGAAAGCATCTTACCTCCCTATATTGGAGGCAAGTCAAAATTCTTCAGATGATATAGGCGCCCCAAAGTGTCTTGGCCAGTAGAGAATGCAACTGCGGATTTCCAACTAGGCAGCTGCCTAGTGCTGCCAGGTTGAGAGGGGGCCGCAAATAGGTCGATTTGAAGCTTTAGTTTCCTCTTTGCTAAATAAATATGCAAAAAAATATAGACTCCATAAATGACGAAATATTAGGATAATAGTTACAGTTTAACAAGTGTAATTGCTTTAATACCAATAGAGCCTTTAAAGTAAAGTGTAGTTTAATAGAATAAAATCTTAAATTGGTTTAACCGTTCATAGTTAAAATGTCAGTCAGTAAACATCATCATATTTAAATGTCAAAAAAATGTTTAATTTTTTTTTTAATATTCTGGGAAAATTAGCATTTTTTTTACTGAGGCCATTTTGATATATTTGCTTGTAAATTCCAAATTTAGTTATTTTATTTAGTTAATATTATGTTAAAATTTTAAATTCTAAAAAATAAACGAAACTTAAAATGAGAAGCTTATGTTCATTTCTGTGCAATGTGGACATTCGGAAAATTCATTTTCTTAGTACCGAATAATTTTGATAATTTAGTCGTATTTCTGATATCGTTGATATCTAAGAAGTTTTTTGTTACTTCTTATAAAGCTAACTTTTATTAAATATAATCACCAATTTTATTCTAAAATTTTTTTTTTTTTTTTGAGAAATTACAGACATCGACAGAAGACAGACTTGAATTACCATCTGTTCTTTTGATCTGAGCATTTCACTCATTTTCTTGTTCTCTTTACTGCTACATTGAATTTTCAGAAATAATTATGATATTTCATTCTGTCTTAAATTATTATCTATTGATTTTATACGAATCAAGCAACATTTTTTTTCAAAAGAAGATATTTTTTTTAAAATTATTTTCTATTGATTTTTTTACGAATCATGTAAATTTTCTTTCAAAAGAGAATATTTTCCCCTAAACATTTGTATTCTTCACACTTTATCTATTTTATCCTTTTTAAGAGCAACAGAAATTCCTCCAATTTCAACGAAACTGTTGATAGCAAGCGTTGCAGTCGTGTGCAGCTGTGTTGGCTCTGGTTTAGGGTTACCAGCCGTCCGTCGCAGAGCACAGACATTTCATCGAACGGTAATGAGTCACCAACCCATGCATCTCGCGTCACCGGAAGATTTCCCGCTTATGGTTATAAACGTCTTTCCTCACTTAGCAGATGAATCACTGATTGAAAGCCAGACGTAGAGGCGACCAGAGGATATTTATAAACAAAATGAAGCAAAAGGAAGAAGACTTAGAAAAGCAGCTTTCTTACCCATATAATTTTCTTTTTTATAAAAACGAGAGTCTTCTACTATGGAGAAGAAAGACTTAAACATCTTAACAATGTGCTGATAACTTCCATCAGTTTTAATGATTTTATTTCTAATATAACACAGAAAAAGTATCATAATCCTCCAACAGAAATCTGAAAAAAGATTTTGATGAATCTTCCTTTCTACATTAGATTTCCTTGTTCTGGCAAAAGATATTTTTGCATTTGCATCTTTATTATAAATGTAACAATTCAAAAGTGGAATAAAATGGGACATTTGACCTTTATTTAAAAGCATGGATATAGTTTGAAATTTTAGACTAAGTCCCTCAACGGAAAGTGCGTCTTACTGTCGATATGTGAGACTGTATGGAACGATCGGATGGGTGAAAAAACTTTGTCTAAATGTGTAACTATCGATATGTGAAACAGTCTCATATACACAGTAGAATGGACGCAAATTTTACACAAATGTTTAACTGTCGATATGGGAAATATCTTAAAAACACAATGAATTGAATGTAAAAAAATTTGCATGAATGTCTAATTGTCGATACGGAAAAGGATATTTGAACTACGCAATGAAATGGATGAATGAAATTTTCCATGAATATCTAAATGTCGATATGTAAAATGATATATACACAGCAGAAAGAACGGATAACATTTCGTATGAATGCCTAACTGTCTATATGTAAAACGAAATTTGAAGAATTTAGAATTGAATGCATGAAGTTTTGTCTAAATATCGATATGTTAAATGATATCTCACTTACGCAATAGATCGGACGCACGATATGTGAACGATATCTCATGTACACAGCTGATTGGATGCATGAAATTTTGCATGAACTGCAGATATTTCAAATGATATTTCAAAAACATAATGAAATAAATGCATGGAATTTTGCATGAATGTCTAACTGTTGATATGTAAAACAAGATCATAGAATTGAATGTCAATCAAAAACCTAGATTTGAATGCATGAAATTTTGCCACAATGTTTAATTGTTAATACATGAAATATCTCAAAGAGAATAAAACAATATCTCAAAAACTCTTCGAAATGGGCGCATGAAATCTTGCTTGAATAGACAACCAAATCCATCGAAGGATTGATTAATTACTCAATGACGGATTTAGGAATTTTGGGATCCTAGAAGACAAAAGTATTATAAAGTCCTTTCATTTGATAAATTGGCTATTTTAGTTTTACATTTCAATGGGTTTTTTTAATTTAACAACATAATGATTTATTTTAAGTTAATTTTTCATTTTAGTAAATTGATGAAAACTTATATCTTAATTTATAACATCTCAAAAGTGGAGGAATCGGGCTTGTAAGTAATATATTTAAGCAACCTCTCGGTAATATATAGAATTACAATTTAAATATTGTGAATGTATTAAAACGGTAGTAGCTTACTCGGCTGCATTTGAAAAAATATTAAAAACGTCATTATATTTCATTATTTATAGAATTTATATGTTTTAGAAATTTATTTGACAACTAGGCTCATTATTTTTTAATCGGCCTGGTTGCTGCAGTCACCTGTCAACATCTTAATAATAGCGGATAATAGAAAATACGCCTCTATATCACTGCATTTATTTTTTCGGGTCCATTTGAGCGTGGTGAATCAAACATACAAGATGAAAGAGATTTAAATATCTTTCCTCAGAAGATTTAAGTATATCAAATTTTGGACGTAATCGAGTAGATCTATATCAAAATATGGACTTAAAGATCTGTATAATGTTTGTTCGTTCTTTTCATTCTTTGTTAAAGCTAAAACTGACAAAGTATTCTGGCTGGTTACTTTTTCGAATACCAAATACTCAGAACAAGAGCATTTTAATAGTTAAAAATTTCTATCTTTGAAATTAAATTAATTTCGACTTATTAAATAGCTTTGGTTTGATATAGATATTTTTGGAAATTTTTTAATATTATTTTATATGAAGACGGTAATATAAAAAAGTGATCCAGATTGACAAAATTTGGCCTTTGGTCTCTAAAACGAGTTGGTAGTTTATTTCAAATATTAGATTTAATTCAGTAATAAGATTTATCTACCCAAAATACGAATTACAAATAAAAAAAGCAACATATTTGCAAAAATGTTAATGAATAGTGCACTTGCTTCTTTGTGTGTCCAAATTGTATGCGCATGCTCTAAAAAAATAAAAATAAAAAAAAAAGTTGCTCTGTCTAATTTTAGTTCTTGCACTTGCTTGCATCTGTCTAATGAAAATATTTAATACAGTTAGCTGTATATAATTTATTATGACTAGAATTAAAAAGAAAATTTCAAAATATGTGAAATGGGAAAAAACAAGATGCCAAACAAACTAGTATTATAAAGTGTATATTTATATATTAATTTTAAGTTGACATATTTTTGTTCTGATAATGATTTTTGAAGTCATCAAAAATTAGAAGTGCAAAATAAAAATAATAATGTCCAATATGCAGTGCAGAAGCCAATTTGTGAACATTTTTCTTGATGCCAGTCAAGAAATGTTTGGGTCAAGAATACTACCCATTAACACATAAGCAGTATGACTTTTGAAAGTGACATTCTTTTATGGAATATTTGAAAAAAATTCGAGGGAAATTTCTGTTTACTCATTTGTTTTATGAAATAATTTTACTTTTCTAAGAGTCTAAGAGTCTCAGAAATGCTTATTTTTCACCTTAACTATAGAACACATAGAACTGAACTATTCACAAGTCCTCTAGAATGAAACACTTCCAGACAATTTGAAAATTCGCATTCCCCCCCCCCCCCTATTTTTAGTCAATTGGTTAGGGTGATTGAAAATAGACAAATAAATTCTAGACACAGAAATGTAATTAAGGTTTAATGTAATCAAAATAAATACTAGTATCCATTGAGTAAATACTTAGCGTAAATACTAGCATCCATAATTCGCTTTAAATAGTTTACGGAAAATAATTTTCTTAAAAAATAAAAGGCGATTTTTCTGGAAAATAACACAATAAATGTTTGATATCTTGGTTATATATTTTTGTCCAGTGTACGATGATTTTCAAAAGTTATTTTTAACGTATTATAATTTTGATATCGCCAATTTTCAACAATGAATCTCGATGTTCAAACAAAATTTTCTTTATATAGTTCCGCAATCAGCAGTTAACAATTTTTATAAAGTTATTTAATAATTATTTTTTATTAATTTTTTAAATAAATATTTTTTTATTATAAACAAGCAGTTTTGACCTTTCCTACATTTAAAGAAGATTTTCGTTTTTTATTTTTTCTCTATCAACAATAATAAATGTGATATTAAGTGTTGAATTTATATTTCACTTTAATTAAGAATAATTATATAAATTATTAGTTATAATTTTTAACAATACCATAGAAATAAATATGGAACATTGCTAATGTTTATTCATATTATTTTGATGTATTTAAAAATCGACAAAATTGTGTTTTATCTAATGCACTTAAAGACGAAATGGCAACGATTCTTTTAAGAACTATATTTTATGCATTTCTTTTGTACGTGTGCTATCTGATTAGGAATTTAAATATGAAATAATTCAATAAATTTTTGTACATAATTTAAAATGTATGCTAATTTCACTATATAGTAAAGATACATATATCATCATAGTAAATCCATACAAAAATTCTGATAAAACGGGTTGTCAAACTGAAGAATTTTTTTGAGTGGAGAAATCAAAATTTATCATCTAAAAAGCTTCCAAACTTAATTATAAACTACATTTAATTATTTTTTATAATTAACTGATTGTTTCATTTTACACAGACTAAACGAGCATTTCAGCATTTATTCCAATGTTTTTCATTATTTTAAACTATTAGAGGAGTGGTATACATATTACCGAAAGCAATATTTTCTTTGAAAATATATATTCAAACTAGCAAGAGTGTTCTCTCTAAAACTTTCCCGCATTTTTCAGAGCCCCGCACATTAACGCTTTGTGATCCGTGGCATTAATGAAGAAAAGCGAGTACGCCAAATGGATACCTTTTTGTCGACCGATTTCGACAAAAATTTAACCTCAGGATTCCAAATTTAATAATAATAAATTTCATTTATTTTATATTTAAGTTTCATAATTTGATAAAGATCTATACTTTAAATAATAAAACGTGTATCAAATTTTATCTATCTGACTCTTTACGTTTTGTAGTTATCATGTTTATTCAAACTAAACCTGCACATGAACAGAGAGACAGGCAAATTTCCTCTGAATGGAATTCGTTCCAACTTTTGTAGAAATCTACAAATTCAGTATTTAAACTATATATATATGAGTAATATTCCTCTGTCACGCTCAAAGTGTTTACGCAGACAGACAGACAGATATTACTCTGAAAATCTTAGAGTAAATGTTATGTAAAGTAATCGCTCAGATTCACCATAGTTTTGAATTCGATTTTTTTTGACAATTATAATATTTTCTCTTTATATACTGGCAAAAAAGTTATTTGCACCATTGAATAATAAGTAGTATTATTTCCTTATATGTCATTATTTACCGACAAAAATTTTTAACTTTTTAGAAAGAAAAATAATTTTATTTGTTTGATTTCGGATGATTGGTCGAATGAAAGAAGAGGTGAAATTGGAAGGTTATCTTTCTAACGGTTATAGCCAAGGATTCTCTTTGGAACTTTATTGAAAATAAAGCAGATTTTTAAAAAGGAAATCTGTGTAAGCTAGCATTTTTGACAATTTCTATTTGCTAATTTTCTTCTTTGAAACAAAGTACTTTGTTGAAAACAATTGCTGCATCGTGAACTATGCTTATTAAACCAAATGAATAACTTTGATTATATACATGGAAATAGACAATTTTCAATTAAAAAAAAGCATTGCTAAACAATTTATAAATTATATATTTTAATTTATTTGTGAATTAATAATATTAAAAAAACAATTTAGCACAAATATTTGACTAAAACTTAGATTCTGAAATAATACTAATATTTTTCTTCTGACAATCGACTTCCATTTTTAAAACTTCATTGTAAATTCATTCATTCTAAGCAAATAACTTGCTCGCATTTGCTTTAAAAATACTGAAAACTCATTTCAACCTCAAAATTTGCTTTTTAATTTTTTGAAATTTAATTTAATTTAATAACAATTATATCTTAGATTAAAATTTAGATTTCTAAGTTCATTTCATTTTAGACATTTTATGTATATTTCGAATTAAATTGCTTATTACTGTCACTAGGTTGTAACTGATTACAACAGTGACCTCTGGAAACTACATAATATAATTCTAAAGAAAAATATAAGAATTTTTGAAGACAAACAAATTGTCTTTTAGACGTGGGGATGGGGAAACAGGGATTGTTGCAAACTAGTGGTAAATTTGTGTTTCAGAATTGGAGAAACGTAGGTTGAAGACCTAATTGTGCCAAAGATGTGCCGGATATATATGCTTAAATCACGTACCATCCGCCTTCACCTCACGTTTCATATATCACGATTTCATGTAGATGTGATGTGGAAAGTACTTTTAAGTGCATCATTTGGCCTCAGTTCAAAATTACAAGGGCGATTCCCTAGCAACCCTTAAGTTTCTTTAGAGAAGAATGCCAATTTAAAAGTTAAAGCCACACAATTAAAAATACCAAAGCTTGAATATAAATTGAACAATCTTTAAACTTATCGTTATTAATCAAGAAATATTATAAAATAATCTGCATTTAAATTCAAGTTATTGTAAACAAATATAGGTTATATATGTTGCATTTATACGAACTGATTACAAATTTATGGTATCAGTGGCTAGTGATAGTGTTATCTGATCTATTCCCTTAAATAGAATGAATTATAATTAAATTTCAATCTAGAATTAAACAACACTTTGTAAACAGCTGTTTATTTCTATCTCTTTTTTGAAAATTAATTCCATGAGTAAATTAAGTTTAATAAAAAATATGTGAGTTCATTAGTGAAATGTAATAATTTTTATTCATGTTTATAATAATCATCCTTCGTTTGGAGTAACGTTGTAGTTAATCTTGTAGTAGAATTCTTTGATCACTCCTAGAAGGGTCATTTACTACGTGAAGAATACGGTCTCTATACTATTTTTTAATTTATAATTTTAATCATATTCTTATTCTGAATATTTGAATTCACCGAATACAACAATTTTCATTGCTTTTAGAGTGATTTTAATTTACGTAATCTTGCAGAATCATATTATAAAAACATTTTCTATAAATATATTTTGAATGTGACAATGTTCTAACCCTATTTTTTCTAGTTAAAAAATGTTAATAGGCAGGGAAAGTAAAGATAAAAATATGTTCACATATAATAACAAGCCTTATACAGTTTCTTATCACAATAATTATGAATCATGCCTGACACAGATGTTGCCAGGAGGATCAATTTGAATAAATATTTATCTATCATTTCTACACTAAGTATAAAGTTTCATAATAAAGTGATTTTGAACATTTTGGTATACAAGTTCCGATTAAATATGCATCGGCTGTCTTTCATGATAAATAAACATCGAAAATTAAAATTTTCGAAACAGCTGTGCTTTGACATAAAAATAAAGCAATGCTTAACAAAAACCGCATTTACAGAGAGAAAAAAAATCGTCCGCAAGAACACAGAACCCTTCCTTTTTCAGTTCAATTTCATGGATATCCCTACTTCCTGCCCCCCACTCAGTGTTGGACTGGATCAACCAATAGCGTCTTGGAGTCGCTTGTGCGCGTAGGACTGATGAATGTAGGGAGCAACTGTGATCTATAAAACTTTCGCGACTTTGCCGGTTCTCCTTATAATTCAGTTCGTGTTTGGAGCCTTAACTTCTCCTTCGTCGCGAACAACGCCAATTCCACGCCCTTTAAAACTTCTTTTAGTAGCAAGTTTTTGAAATCTTACAGGAATCATGGTAAGTTTTATTTTTTAATTCATTTCTTTTAATAAAGAAAATAATATTTGAACTATATTATTGTTATAAATTATATCTATAACACCAATAAAAGAAAGGGGAAGGAAAAATGTGCAAATGATAAATTTGAAATAACTATATTTTAATCAAAATTAATTAAAATGATTACTTTTATATTTATTTTGACAATGAAAGAAGATTGGAACAAATCATACAGTTTCGTTTTGATAGATATAGTTGTCAGCATTGAATTAAAATAACTATACAGGAAATTAAATAAATAGTTTCGTTCCAAAATTATTTCATGTGAAAATTATATTTTCTATTTTTAATATGTGATTTTAAAGAAACAATAAGTTTTGCTCTGCATGAAATAAAATTGTTTGAGAAAGAATGAAAGATATTTTTCTGCTAACGAAATAATGATTTTACATCTGCGAACAGTTTTTCCTTGGAAATTTAGGATTTTCTTTTGTAATCAATTGTATTTGTAAATGTAACTCCGTTTAGAGCTAATATTAGTGTTATAATACCATTCAATCTCCGAATTTTGCCTAGAAGAATATGTCGAAAAATAATTATCATGGAATATTTATTCAGGTATCGGTTTAGGTATGATTATTTAATTATGACTACTTTAATTTTTAAAAAATTATTTACATAATGAATAAAATATTTAACTGAAGATTTTCTTGTATATTAGTTTTTCAATATTTTATTGATAATTGAAGAAATTTAATAATTTGGTCAAATTTATAGCAAAAAAAATGATATTTTGGTAAAGTTCTATTTTTTTTTATATTCTAGGATTTAATATTTTATTTATGTGTTTATGAATTGTAAATTTAATTTTAAAATTCTACACAACTTAGAATTTTAATTCAATTATTTTGAATCACATAATTTAAGCAGTTAGTTATATCTTAGTTTAACATGTAATATCATAGTTTGACACATATAAATTATGAAAACATATAGACCGAGAAAATAGTTTCCAGCTTGAAATTTTATTTTTTCATAATTGGTCATGAAGATGCAAATATACATTAAAAAGAAAATAAAACTTCTTTTGTAAGGGTATACAAAATAATAATTTATGAAGGTAAGAAATACTAAGAAATATTTTTGATAAAACTGAATGAAAAATTTTACAAATTTCTAGATGCATACTTTTTAATGAATCTGTTACATCTTTTGCATTTTTGTTCAAATGGAAATCGGAAAAAATATCTTTTTATTAAAATTAAATTGCTGCAAAAAAATTTTTAAGTGGTTCGAGTTTTATTACTAAACATTTTGTTTTTATATACTATAACTAAATTTTTGTAGCAAATATCTGTATTCTAACAATTATATCTATTTCAATTGAACATCCAAAAATTACCCAAACATGTTTGATTTTTAATTCAATTTAGCTCATATATTCATTCCAGATATTGCATCAAGAAAAAAATAAAAATTTCAAAACTTTAAAGAATATACATTTGTGCAAATTTAAAGTTAAATAAAATCCTTCATGTCATAAAAAAAAGAATTTTGAATTAGTTTTAGATTCAAAGATGTGCATTCCTGTTTCATAACTCTTTTTACCGATTAAATTAATATTTTCTGAAGAATTTCCAGGTGCATTTACCCTAATATTTATCTAATGCCAGCATTATAAAAACTTATTGAGGCCATTTTCTGTTTTGGTAAATGAATAAAATGTTTGTTATTCGCTTTCAAATTGAGCGAATATTACACTCATAAAAAATATTCATAAACGATAGATATGCCCTACTACTCTAACAAAACGCATTTTAGTTCGTTCACCTGCGCTGTAAATGCAGTGAACGCTCTTCCCCTTGATTTGATAAATGATTCCACGTTCTGCCTTCCCCGATCGTTACAGTCAGTTTCAGTAAAAGATATTCATTTGTTATGTATTCTAAAAAGGAAGTATGGATAGGTCGACGAACAATAAAATTAGTGTTTTTCTATTAGTAAAAATAGCATAAATTATATCTATATATTTTTTTTCTCCTTCTCGTAGAACAGCGGCTGCTGTTTAATTTCTTTTAATTAAAATAATAAATAAAATTTATAAGAATTTTATTGTATAATAAAAATTATTTGAAGATTAATTCAAGAACCTATTTTTACTTCCTTTTACAATTGACATAGGCATATAGAATTTGATTCGCAGTTAAAACCGTAATATAGAAAACAATTGTTTCTATCTCTTTTCATTGCGTAAGCAGAATACCATTTAAAATTCATATAATTTAGGTATTTTGTTACTATTATTATGATTATTAGACAATCGTATTTTTGTAATATAAAGCAGTTCTAAAAAGATTGCAAAGCCTAAATTTTGTAGTCCCCTGATCATATTCTTTATTTACTAAAATTTTACACAAAATTAGTTTTGTTTCTAAATTTTATCACATTGTTAGGACTTGAATATCTTTATTTTAAATTTTATTAATGACTGATTCTAGCAAGATCTGCGAAACATCCTCGAAATGATCTCGAAAAAGTAGAAACTTCCTAACTTGGTCACTTTGGCTTGCAGTGGGGAAAAAAACTTTAAAAAAAGTGGAACTTTTTATTTGAAGTGTTGGTGTATTAAACAATGTGTTAATGTATACTAATTGTGACTACTAAAATTTTGGGGGGAGTGGATTGTATAAAAATTTTGACATTTAATTTTTTATCAATATTTGTCCTCAAACAACATAAAATATTAAATTTGTCATTTAGAAAAATTTCTAGTTGGAAGTTTACACCTATTTCCAATGTTTTAGAAATAAGTTTTTGGGCTCCGATTAGAGTGAACATTCTATACATGCAGCATTTTTAAAAAAAATTATTATAAAAATGGCTCCAAGTAAAGTTTTATTTTAACCCTTTTAACCTTACTATTAGCAATTAGGGGTCTTTACATTTCGTCTCTTCATATGAGAAAGAACATAGAAATTTTCACGATGGTGGTCGCTAAAAGTAAATTTAACTAAAAAGTGTTATTCAACCGATTTCATAAATGAAACAATTGACACAATTCAATTTTAAGAGTTAATCCCTATTTTGCAGTTACTAATGTGAATTTTTTCCCCCGAAATATGCAACTTAGTTAAAAAAAAACTTTTCTTCGTGATATAAATTAATAAAATGAAATTTTAGTATTGTAAAAAATTATTGAAGCAAGTTACGTGATAAAATGTTTAATGCTAGGGTTTTTTTTTTCTTTTCTTTTTTGAAATAAGAATAATACCTTAAGGAATATATTTCCTATTACTTATCAGACCATTTTTCAGAATATTGGTTATCCATATTGTGCGAGTTCAGTTTTGGAACTATTTCCAATTATTTAAAATATTGAATGAAAGTTTGATTGAATACATTAATATTTAAAAGAATATCAGTTAAAAATATACTACTTTTTCTCCTAAAATTCAGGACATTTTGAAGGAAAAAATATTCAGTTGTTCTTTGAGAACCAGAACTATTTTCTACTGATTTGTTCTTTTTCAAGTTATTTTTCTTAATTCCCATTATTCGAAATACATTTTCATTCCTTTTTTAGTCTTAACTGTTCTTGTTCAACTTAGTCCGGAAACTCAAATTTCCACTGTATTTCACCCTTAATTCCCAACGGAAAGGTGTGCCGGACTCCACATTTCTAATAAATGAGCCTAACCTGTAACAAGACCTCCTTTTAACCTGTTTTCGTGCAATCACATCATTCAAACACCGGTGTTTTCTCTCATTAGCGCTAAAAAAGTGTTCCAAGTCTTTCTGATTTGACAAAGCATGTGACAACGTCCAGTCTGTGGAACATGATTGCCGTCCGATATGAAAAAAAGAATTAATAGTTTCATTCGTCCTATTTCGTCATCCGTAGCAAAGCTGCTTGTCAGGGAGTTACGTTCTGTGACCTCAAAAAGCGAACAAGGCTTAGTTGGACTCGTGGGGTCTTATCACCTCGTTTTAAGGCCTTTTATGGAATTGCACGAACGTGGGTCGATAGCACAGCTTGTAGTTCTTGCTCTTAAGGAAAACCTAATTATCCGGCGGCTGTAGAAAAGCGGAGGCGTTATTGCACACAGGTGTAGGTAGTTGTAGGTGTGAGGACAGCTAGGATGTGAGGTTGGTGCACGAAGCACGATGACACAATTGAAGAGGCGTGATGAATTCAATCTTTTTTATTTTTAAAGAATTATGTTTTTTTATTTACTAATTAGAAGACATTATAGATAGAAGTTTTTATTAACAAGTTATGAAAATTCATTTTACAAAATATTAATTATTAAAATTGTAGAAATTTCAGTAAGATAATAAATCTGTTGAGAATACCTTAATAATAATAATCATTACTTAAAAAGTATAGTGCTCAGTTTTACTTTTCAGATAATTAAGCGCTTCAAATAATAATAAAAACCCAGCGAAAAATAATTTTTTAGAAGGGAGTGATGTAGCCTTAATGACTCAGCATTTGTGATTCCACAGTTAGCCAAGAATAAAATAAATCATTAACACAATAAAAATTTCAATACATTTAAATTACTATGTTGTTATAATCCACATCCAAAAAAACACACAAAACCTTATTTATTATTTTTTTTTTAAATTTTTCCCTCTTTCTGAAATTACTTTATTTTTATATATCCTTAAATCATTATTTTTCTCTTCTTAATTTATATCGAAACATCTAAAACACAGCAGTTACAATATTAATCACATATTTAAAAAATTTCACATATATCTTAAAACCTGATCATATTGGGCTATAAAATATCATACTTAATTAATTCATTCATTTTCTTAAATCTACCATACTAAAGAAAAGCATTTACTCGGCCTTAAAATTTATTTGTCATTTAAACCGAATCTCTTTTTTCAACTTCTTGATTAAAAAACCAAATTCAATTATTCCGAAAAGTGAACATTGATTTCAAATGTTTTATCTATAATATTAATCTTAATTTAAAAATATTGACTTTATCTTCAATAAAAAATGTTATATTTCATTTCTGACTTGGTATCATTTGTCTTCAACAGCGGGAGTGCATCAGTGTTCACATTGGACAGGCCGGAGTCCAGATCGGTAACGCCTGCTGGGAATTGTATTGTTTGGAACATGGAATCCAACCTGACGGAAACATGCCCAGCGACAAGGCTGTGGGAACCGGAGACGATTCCTTCAACACTTTCTTCAGCGAGACTGGAGCTGGCAAACACGTCCCAAGGGCCGTTTTCGTAGATCTGGAACCAACAGTAGTCGGTAAATAATATTCCAATAGTCATTTTTCATCTAAAATTTAAAAAAATTTAATATAGTATATTAACGAGTTTTAACTCATATCCCAGTAACGATATTTTTAACAATTAAATATTTAAAATATTTCTTTGATTTCGCAATAGAATAAAATTAGATAGTATTTGTTCTAGACACAAGGCGTATTTGTGCCTTCAAGCGTATGTTGCAACTGTACATCAGTTTACTCTGCAAGAAAAACAATTCGATAATCTTATAATTTTTTTAAATGTTCATCTTCTTTCTTTTATTTCATAGTAAGGTCTAGAATAAATGTAGGAAATTGGATAGGGTTTGCTCTAGACACACGCGCGTATTTGAGTTTCCAAAGTTATGTTGGCAACTGTACAGCAGTATACTCTGAAAGAAAATAATTCACTGATCTGATAGGGTTTTTCAAATCTTCGTTTTCCTTCTTTTGTTTCATGGTAAAGTCTATAAAAATTCGAAACCCGAGTTCATTAAAGATCTACCATCATTTCCCTAACGAAGAGCAGAGGTATGGGGGAAATGAATTGGTACAGGTGTCATCCTCTTCATCTAATCATTTCTGAGAATTATTAAATCTGTTTTAAAATAATAATCGCGTTACTCAAAATAACACGATTTATGTAATTAGCTCTTTCTTAACGTTCATTTTGTCTTTCTTACTTTTCGAATTTTGTAAATGATACCATCTTCTTATAGTATATCTTATTTGCGTTAATTTGGAATAACAGAATGTTTAAGGTTTAAATACTTATAATGAGTAATAAAGTGGTAACTAGTTTAGTTGCCATGGTAACTGAAACATTGCAGAATATTGATTTGTATTATAAAAATCTATAAATAGCAAAATTTGAACCTATTATTAATCCCCAGCTTTCTTATTATGGTCAGGTGAGAAGGGATATTTCTAGAAATGAAATAACGTGCAGAAAGTATCGGATTTATGGTAGACGTCTCTAATGCTGGCTTATTAGACAAACAGAAAGACTATACATATGATGTAGACGAGCAGAGTCCATCAAAAATCATTTTTTAAATATATTATTTATAAATAACGATCGATAAACGCATGACTATAGTTATCTTTTCCCCTATTCTTTAGATGAAGTACGAACTGGAGGTTACCGTCAATTGTACCATCCAGAACAGCTCATTTCCGGCAAGGAAGACGCAGCTAACAACTATGCTCGTGGTCATTACACTATTGGAAAAGAAATCGTTGACTTGGTGCTTGACAGGATCCGGAAACTCGCTGACCAATGTACAGGGCTTCAAGGTTTCCTCATCTTCCACAGTTTCGGAGGTGGAACTGGTTCCGGATTTACATCTTTATTAATGGAACGATTATCTGTAGATTATGGAAAAAAATCCAAGCTTGAATTCTCTATTTATCCTGCACCTCAGGTAAATTAATATTTCATTCGGTTTTCCAATTTCTTAGAAATTTGAGTTAAAGGAATGTGTTCTGAATGCCAATCAGTTTTGATAGTCAAGAATTTCAGTTTTCATTAAAAATGCTACAGAGTATCTTAAGACGAAGAGTTTTTGCACTCATGATGGATTCTATGGGAATTCACATTTGTATATATTTTTTAAAATTATTCTTAAAGAATTATTCGCTTTCGAAAACATTTAGTAATTTGTAGCTATTAAAGCTCATTTTATAAGTAACAGAAAAACGACTAATTTTTTTTATCAAAAATCATTATTGTTAATTTAAAACTGTTACGTATTATAGGAATCCGCGTTCTTTCTTTAATACTTATTGTTAATAATTTAAATTAATGGCGATAGACTTAAATTCTTGTTTTAAAATAAATTTTCTCTGCAGATCAGCAAATTATAGGTATTTAAAATTTGCATATGAACTTTTCAGAAATTTTTTGACAGTAATTGGAGGACTTAAGAATAAATGATATAAGCTGCATATTTGTAGCAGCATGTATCGGAGCATGCATTTTAAATTTGCAAACAATGTTTGTTAGGTTCCTCAATAAATTTAATAATTTTTAATATTTTAATAAAACTATTTTTAACTATTAATATCTTTAATAATATTTTTTTTCTATTATGCTAACAGTTCCGAAATGCGTTAGTTTGAGAATCTTAAGCAATAATAATAATAACAACATAAAAAGATGGCAGTTTTTTCCTATAAATTTGTCACCTATTTATACTTTCTGTTTACGTATATTCTAATATTGTAGTTTTAATTTACATTTTATCTCTATGGTAGGTATCCACAGCTGTTGTTGAGCCCTACAATTCCATCCTGACCACCCACACCACTCTTGAACATTCCGACTGCGCCTTTATGGTAGACAATGAAGCTATCTACGACATCTGCCGCCGAAATCTGGACATCGAAAGACCGACTTACACTAATCTGAACAGATTAATCAGCCAGATCGTCTCGTCCATTACCGCATCTCTCCGATTCGATGGTGCCCTGAATGTTGATCTCACGGAATTCCAAACTAATTTAGTGCCATATCCAAGGTAATAACGTCTTTAGTATGACTGTTAATATGATAATTTAATTCACTTTTGATGAATTACACTTTCGAATATTTTTTGTATTTGCTTATTTTAATTTTAAATAGAATATTATATATATTTTTTAATTATCAAGAAAACAAAATTAGTTCAAGAAAACAGAATTCGTTCATGCTAGGATAATTACTTCAATCAAACTATTGCAAAAAAATCAAATTATGCTTAAGCTTATTGCCTAAACTAGAATATGAATATATGTTAACTTATGACACGCATACACATTTTTTTTCGTAACTCATATTTATCGTCTCTTCTCTTTTCAGAATTCATTTCCCACTTGTAACTTATGCACCTGTGATATCCGCCGAAAAAGCTTACCATGAACAGCTCAGCGTGGCCGAAATTACAAATGCCTGTTTCGAACCCGCCAATCAGATGGTGAAATGCGACCCCAGACACGGCAAGTACATGGCTTGCTGCATGTTGTACAGAGGGGACGTCGTGCCCAAAGATGTGAATGCCGCTATCGCTGCCATCAAGACCAAGAGAACCATCCAATTCGTAGACTGGTGTCCAACTGGTTTCAAGGTAATTCTTTAGTTCTGTTTTCGTTACTGTGCGGATAATTAATTTGTATATGTTTTTTAGACAAATCTTTAAGATAAAAATTTAAATCGAAACAAAAGTCGTAGTAAATTTTAGATATTATTTCTGAAGCTGTTTGCATTCATTAATTCATCCTGTTTTAAATTGCAGATTTCTTGTGTAGGCTTAACAAAATAGGTTTGATAATACTAAATGATTTTGCTTAAAACGAATAATTATGATTTATCTTTGCGTAATTCAGTAAATAAAAAATCTATTCGATTTAAAAATACAACTGCTATATAAGCATATGAAACTGTAAAAGTTACATTTATATTCTAATGAGACAGAAATTTAAGTTATTAAAATTAGAAATGGCGCAGTTCCATAATAATGTTTTTTTAATCATTTTGTTCCCTCAAATTTGCGAAGAAAAGTTGAAGACATGGCTGTCTGCTTTAAGAATGACACTATTTTTTTAAAGATATATATTTATATTTTAAGCAACTAATCATATTCATACATGTGCCATCCAAAAAATATATTATTAACACTAGAACTTGAATATGTATACAGTAAATTATCAAGAATAAAATCTTTTTTTCAATAAACTTTCAAGTAATTATTTGACTATGATTTTCATTTTCGCACAGGTTGGCATCAACTACCAGCCTCCAACTGTCGTTCCTGGTGGAGACTTGGCTAAAGTGCCACGTGCCGTCTGCATGTTGTCCAATACCACAGCCATCGCCGAAGCTTGGGCCAGACTCGACCACAAGTTCGATCTCATGTACGCCAAGAGAGCCTTCGTCCACTGGTATGTCGGAGAAGGTATGGAAGAAGGTGAGTTCTCCGAGGCCCGTGAAGACATGGCTGCCCTCGAAAAGGACTACGAAGAAGTCGGACTGGACTCCAATGATGGCATGGAGGACGAAGGAGATGAATATTAGACTGTTCATCGGACTTTGTAAACGATCCCATGCTGAGTGGAACATGGTTCCAATAAAAATTTTATAAAATTTGTTTGCTTTCTTCTTTATAAGTTTTGAAAAAAAATTACTCTTCATATAAATCAAAAATTTTTAGATTTTTTTAAAACTACACATAATCATTTGTAAACTATCACGAAATATTTTTTCTGATAATTGCAAGATGTCAGACCATTTTTAAGCAATATTACACAATTATTACAAACTTGTGTGAAAAAAAATGTAGGAGGGAAATAAACAAAATGTTTGTGTTAACTTACAGATACAAAAAGATTTTGTATCATAATTTAGATACAAAAATTAATAAATTTCTATATAATATTCCGTGAATTGTCATCATGCATCACAGCAATATTCGATTTCACTCCAATTGTTAACCAGCATCTGAAGCATTATTAGAAAGAGCATGGAATGACTATTATTTAAAGCATAAATTAGGAAGGTATAATAAGTAACATAAAAATATTGAATGGAACTAATTTAATTTTATAATAATAAAAATGGACCTTGAACATCTTTTATTATTATTATTACGATATTTCAACATTAAAAATTCCTTTTTACAGTTTATAACTCATATAAGAATTTTATATATATCTGGAACTAATTGTAATTAACTAAATTATCATAAGATTTCTATTATTTGAAGCTGTCAGTGTCAGATTATCTATATATTTAAAAAAATAAAAAAGCCATTTCTCAATCCCAACTAGTTGATCCAAATATGCCATTTTTTTTTTAACATATGAAAGTTTTTGAGCCTTAGATATGTCGTCAATGATTACCTGTTTTACCCTATCTCCACAGCCATTCATTTTGTTGCGAAATATCAAAAACACTATTTCACTATACATTTTTTTGGTACATTTGGATGTGAGAAAAAAGACACGACAGAGTTACCTCATGACATCTAGATTCGTCATCAATGAGCATCTGACTCACTCTGCTCTCTCTTTTCGAAATTAACAGTAAAACCTGTACATAAACCCCTATTTTGGCTGGTACTGAATTAATTTTTGAATACATACAACCTCCGATCTTAATAACTACATCGATTTTGCCACTTTGTGTGCATAGCGAACCAATCAGAATCCTGCATGTTTATGGTGCTAGTATGATTTTGAATAGTAATTTCAGTTGGTGAGACAGGATATAATTCAGGAAAGATGAATGATATTGCTAAATAATACTTGTAATTTAATGTCATTCACATGGTAGGGAACATCTGGCCGCCGAGGGCGATTAATTTTATATTAAATCAAATAATTAATGTTTAAAACTGTTCGGTTAGTAATAATTTTCAAATTTAGTTTGTCTGAAAAACGATATTGCTTAAATAGTGAAGTTTTTCATGAAATCAGAATTCTAGAATTTGTTGGAAGGAATGTCATTTGAAATATCTCATGTATTACTGTATACTTATCAAATTATTTATTAGAATAAATATTTGCAAGCTATGAATTTCGAAAAATCTTTGACATGAACCCAAAACGTTTTCTTTACAATTGTGTCTATCCAACATAAAAGAAAATTGTTATTTAGTTGTTGCAACTTCACTTTGTGGTGAATAGCATATAAGCCAGTTAACAACTCTTCTACCCGAGTGATCGAACGATCATTTTGGTAAAATGGTTTAGTTACTGGACTGCTAACCGAAAGGTCCCAGGTTCTATCCTTCGCGCATCCCATACCGCCTCAACTTTAAATTACTTTCTGAAAGTAATTTTTAAAAATGAAACAGTGGAATAAAATGTAAATTCTAGTTTCTGAATTTTAAACAGAATTTATTGAATTCAGTTATTTCATAGATGGGGTTGGAACTATTTTGTATACTCCGTCTTAGAATCTTAAATATCTTATCATCAATTTAAGATATAAAGTTTTAGAAACTACCAAAAGTTCAAATCACAAAATTTTGTTTACTTCCTTTTTTCCCCCATGACTAAACGAATGCACTTTTATACAGCAATAACTGGTTATTACATGATTAATGCATTTGATGGTATTTAGTCATAATAATTTTCAAATTTAGTTTGTCTGAAACAGAATATTAGTTAAATGGTGAAATTTTTCATGAAGCCAGAATTCTAAAATTTGTTGGAAGAAGATGAGATTAAAATTTAATGGAAAAAAATTCGATAGTAAGCTTAAAGATTTTTTGCAGCTGAATTAAATATTGCATTAATGGCTTGATTTTAACCAATTTAAAAACCAGTTGCCAATAATAAAACTTATAAAAACTCAAATTTTCCTCATATTCAGAACTTCTCTAACTAATACTTTAGATAATATTTCATTAATGCTGTAATAAACGACTTTTAAACGCAAACACAAACGCAATTCGAATTCTTGTTTTTTTACTCCAACTTGAAAAACGTTACAACAGTTTCAAAACACACACACACAAAAAAAAAAAACATGAAGAGTTGAGTTGATCCAGCTATACAGAGAGAGTTGAGTTGTTACAAAATATAATGTGAGTATCTCGTGTATAAGCAATAACTGTTTAAAGTCACAACTGAATTATCTTTTACAATGCTTCTAGATTGCTTTCGCATGTTTTGGCAATATGTTAAAAGAAAATAAAGAAAGAAAGAACAGAGTTTGAAATCTGCATTTGTAGCATTAGTATACTGATTTATTCTATTAAAAATACTCTCCATAATTCCTAGATGGAGCCACTGATATTTTCTTCAATTTTCCGATATGATGCCATCAAACTTTTAAATATTTATAGATAGCAAAATTGCAATTGATTTATGGAGTACTCCATAGGTATTAATCTCTGCTAATAGATGATAATCTACTTATGATTAGATACGACATAAAATATTACGAAGTCCCAAAGCTTAGTACTAATTGATTAAATCTATCACCATTTGAGCATTTTCATCACTGGTGGATTTCCGTCTAGGCAGACTAGGTAGCAACCTAGAGTCGCTGGAGTAAGGAGGCCACAGACAGATCAATTAAGAAATGCTTTTAGTCTAGTTATTACATAAATAAATAAAAGGAAAAATACAAATTTTATGAATCCTAAAATATTAGTATCATAATGTGTGTTTACATTGAATTAGTTTAAATCATTGTTAAAGAACTTAAAGAATGATTAATTACTTTTTAAAAATATATGGGATTATTAATCTTTCATTAATTGGTTATGGTATTCACTTGACAAGTCTTGTAAAATAACAATGTCTAATATTATATTTGTTTGAAATTTATTATTTGTTTATAATCTTTCATAATAATTAAATGTTTATATTTAGTAATAAGTAAATCATTAATTAATAAATATAGACAATTTTTCAAGAAAGTTATTGCTTTATTTGTAAATAAATTCTTTTAAAATAAATAGATAGACAGATGTATAATTTCACAATATTACTAAAATAAAAAGCGGTAGCCTGTTCATTAACTTGAAAATGTAAAATTAAATGATTTTTTTACAAGAAGGCCCTCATGATATGCGGGCTGCAAAATGCTCTAAATTCGCTATTGATCTTAAATTACTGGGTTACTCAATTAATTTAGCTATGATAATTGCTAGAAATTCTGTATTTACATATGTTTTAAGAAGAAAATATATTAAGCTACTAATAACTCACTTTCAGAATGCTAAATGAATATTAAAGTGAAAAACCGAAATAAGAAAATGTCAACATTCTCATTCGGTGAATGTTGATATTCATCGAAATGACGATTATGTGAATGTTGACATTCACCGGAGAAAATCGATATTTGCCAGATATCGGTCTTTAACTGTAACATGAACAATTATTAACATGGATACGTTATTATTAATCATTTCTCTTTCGAAATAAATTTTAGCGCATTGTACAATTTGATATTCCTCCAAAAAATTAAATTAAACGGTTTGTTGAAATCTAAATAAATTAATCTCATTTGATTTAGTTACAATTTTTAATTAGTAAAGAAATTAATTTACTGTGCAATTTTCTTTAACATTGCATATTGGATTATTCAGGGTGAAAATGTGCAACCCAGTAAGGCAAAACAGAATGTAGCCCTTAAAAAATGTATCTATTAAAATCATATCTTTACTAACCCTTAATAGATTATTTCATTAACTATTAAGAATTATTGATTAAACGAAACTGATTTTAAACTATTAATAAAGCTTTGTTGGTTTAATTTATTGTTCTTTATTTAAACTAATGTTCGTATCTAACAAGTATGTTTCTGCTATTTTTGTAAACAAGTTAGAACTATGAATAATAAGTAACAGCTTCATTTAACCTTGATATTATTTTTGAGAGGATTACTGACATACAATTGTTTATAATTTTGTTTCAAACAAAAAATATTATAAAAGATTTTAAGAAAATGAGTGAATTTAGTTTAAAAATCTTTTTGAGTTTGCCGCAAATGTGGTAATCTACATAATCAGATAGTTTTGTTCCGCTAGTAGCAATTCGAGTTGATTAGCAATTGTAGCAATTGATTGATGTTTTCATTGTTCAGTTGTTCAACTATACCACAAATTTTGGAAGAATTAAAGATTAAAAACAACTAGCAAGTAATAATTCATTTAAAGAATTTAATTAAAAATAAATCAAATTTCTTAAAATTATTTTGAATAAAAGTGAAAATAATTCAGCAATATTTCTAAAAAACCTTAAAAAACCATTTTTTTTTCAATTGTTAACGAGAGCTTTAGAGATTTTCATTAAAATCGTCAGAGTCTTTTTTTTAATACAATTGTTTATTTTCTATATTTTAACCTAAATTCTTCGTTATTCTAACTGAATTCTTTTCATTCTTCTTTTCATGATTTTATCGTTCTTTCGATATAATTCGAATTTATTATTTAAGGATAAATAGCAGGCGAATGGGATAGTCGAGAGTTTTATAAATCTGCAAAATGGATGAACGGTAATTGAAATATATATACATATATATATAATATTGGTAAATGTGAGGAAAATATCAGAAATTTTGCATAAATAATGATTTGATTGCAAAAAATATGAATGTCCTGTGTGTGGTGAGAATGTGGAATTAATTTTTCTTGATGGTTTGATTAATGATATAACCCGCTGTTGTTAAAAAAATTGAAATAATCCACAGACTGTCTGGAAAGGATCGTATTTACTAGCTATTACTTGGATTTGACTTTGTATTTGACTCATATGAGCGTAGTAGAATTAGGTATGAAGATATAGTGATTGAATTGGATCTTGCATTTCAGCTGTGACTGATTGGATGGATTATGAGATGCTTGTTTGATTTTTGAGATTTAAACAGATAGAGTGGGGGAAAGTATTAAAAATGATGAAAATGTTTCAAAAAGAAATGCAACTGACGAAGGCGAAGGAAAAGTAACGGGGTCTTTGTTGACCTGCTAAAGTATTCTAACAGATATCTTTATTTTTTATTTGAAGTGGTGGAAGGTAGCAGTGTTGATCTGTTGATTTATATTACTAAAAGAAGAATTTTTATAGATACAATTATAATATCAGATAACAGGTCATCTTATAGCTATCACTCTGATAACGGCCGTTAGCACTAACGACAAATCACACTCTGTACTTTCAAAAATTTGAATACGGGAGCATATACGAATTCTATCGAGGGAACTTGGAGTGCAATGAAAGGACCTTTTCAAGGCAATAATCTTGTTGTGGGTAAGTCCGATACCTAATTCTCAATATATATGATGGCAGCAAAATAACGTCTGCATTACAGAAAAAGATAAAACTTTTAAAAGAAATATTTTAAGCAATTTTCTACCCAAAATGGAATATTAGTTAGTTAAACTAAGTAAGTTTAATAATTTTTTTTTTATTTTTAAAAGCGTCCCTCTTTTTTCACTACGAGCGGATACTCTTGAATTATTTATTAGTAGTAGTAGTAACAGTACAGTTTAATGATGTAATGCATTAGAATTATAATACATTCACATCATTAGTATAATACCGGCGTCTATTTTGATTAACATTTACATTATTGTAGTTCTGAAGTTTTTTAAAATACGACTGTTTTCATTTCCGTCCGATCTTATAATAATTGTTTCCGCTTTCAGAAATTATCTTGTTGCACGAACTCCTATGATTCATTCAACGGCTGCTGGTGTTAAGAAACCCAAAAACCAAAACTTATTAGTCAATCTTTTAACCTTTCATTATTTTAGGCTCCCATTTTTTGACAAATTTTTATTCTTTAACGAAAACTTAAAATACTGTTAACGAATCCTCACTGGTATACTTACAGTAGCTCAAAAAATTGAGAGTACACCTTACTTTTACTTGATAAGTTCAACTTTCAATTTAAAAAACACATTACCGGAAAGTGCAAACATATTTTTATTTTTACACATAACAAATGGTTTAATTTAGATTAAAAATAAAGAAAAATCAACGAAAAACTTCTAAATTGAAAAGTTTCAGAAGCATTTAAAATAAACATGCGCAGAATTTTGCCTCAAAAAATTGAGAATACACCAATGAAATTTTTGCAATATCAAGCATAGAAATAAAGTGACACTATTAATGTGCATGTCTTTTGGCTCTTGTAATGGCCTCTAAACGTCATGGTACCGATTCGACCAATTTTTGTGGGTATATGAAGATATTTTATCCCATTCTTCTTGCAACACTTGTTTTAAATGTGTTTTATTTCTAATTATGCGTCTTTGAATCACTTTTTCGAATATGTCCCACGAATATTCAATGGCATTGATGTCGGAATACTGTGGTGGTGTATATTGACGTTACGTAGGGGTCGTTGTGCTACTGAAAAATGAAATTTCCATCTAAACCCAAATTTTTAGCACTTTCCTTTAGACTGCTGCGAAGTATATCCAAGTAAACCAAATAGTTTATAATGCCATTTATAAAAATTAAATTTCCTACCCCGGATGAAGCCATGCAACCTCAAATCATGATGGAGTCACCATCTTGTTTAACTGTAGGACGTAAATTTTTTGAATCCTAAACAGTATTAGGCTTTCTCTATACAGTACGAGGGCTGTCACTGCCAAAAAATGTTGAGTTTTCTTTCATTACTAAATATAGCTTTTTTCCAAAGGTTATTGATCTTCAATTGAAGAGTTTTTTCAAACTTCAAATGCTTTTTCTGAGTTTGCAAGCTGATGAACAGTTTATCTCTAACAATACGAGTTTTATATCCAGCTTGTCTAATTACATTTTGAAGAGTTTCAGCACTTACACTTCTGCCTATGATTTGAAAAGTTTCTGCAACAAGTTGGATGAACCATATGGTCGCAGCAATCTAAAGGAAAGTGTTAAAAATTTGGGTTTAGACACGACCTTCATAATACAAGGCCTCACAACTCCCAACGGTTTCAGTCTGTGACGTCATGAGGTTGGATGAATTCTGTAGAAAACGGTAATCTTAGTGAAGAACGGGAAATGTGTTATTGGCTTATTTGAAAGTTTTCTGATCTTTTTGCATATTAATTTTAATTTATCGTAATTAAGATGCCTAGTGCGTGCTGTGTTTTCAATTGTAAATGTAATTACACAAAAAATAGCTTCAATGTTTCTGTATTTTTGTTTCCAAACGATGGAAACACTAGAAGAGCACGGATCTCTGCAATAAAGCGGGACGATTTCGTACCAACTAAATATAGTAAGGTAAGTTTGATTTTTTTTGTACAATTTTTAGTTAATTAAATCTTTTGAAATGTGAAACATTTAAAATTATGTATAATTTCCATTTATTTTCTGTCATTTTTGTTATCTCTACATTTCGTTGCTTATGCTTCCAATTACTTCGGTATTGTTTGCTTGAGCTTAATAAAAAACTTCTTTGTTTTATTGTTCCTAATATTTAAAATGTTTTTTTTCTGTATCTTTTTAATTTTTACTTTACATATTTTTTAAAATTTAATTTAGGCCTAATATTTGTTGCTAACATTTAGGTCTGTGCTAAACAATTTCAAGAAAATCAGTTTTTAACAGTTAGTGAAGCGTTTAATACCAGTACAGGAGAACTTATTCAAGTACCACTAGAGTGTACAAGGCAATTTTTTTTAGAAATTTGTTATAATTATCACCAAAATCTTAAAAAGTACTTAAGTGATTTATTATTATGCTCTTATAAAAAAAGTTTAAAATCATCTAATGAATAACAAAACTTAATTTTTAATTATATATATCATGACTATAGATTATAGCAGATTAAACTTATATTTTATTCTAAAATATTATGTAAAAAAGTTAGATATGAAAACAATATGAATGATATTTGTAAGTAGTAAGATATAATAAGTAAGTAGTAAGATATAGTTGTAATAAAATATGAATTGCATGCTCATATAGGTTTAAAAAATTTAGTTTTTATTTGTTTATCTATAAATCATCAGATTATATATAAAACAATTAATATTTATTATTTTTAAATATCATTAGTTATACACAATCTTTAATTATAAATGAATGCAACTTATACAAAATATCTGAAACTTTTTTTTAAAAAAAGTAATGAAAAGTTACTGTTTTTAAATCAATTTTTCATACCGTGTAAAATCAATTGATTAATTCATGTAGAATATTATATTGCTTGAATGGTAGTATAAATAATTACTATAGATATTCCAACTTAATATTGAACTAGGTATTTATTTTGGATGAATGAATGTTTCTGTTGATTTTAAATTTTATTATTTAATACTGTTCAAAATATGTTAGCTTGTAGTTTATGTATTAAGAAAATATCTATTCTGTTTTTGATTTTAAATTTTAATAAATTACTAATTTTTTAAATCTAAACAATTCCACTTTTTTTTTCTTTTTTTCTAGGCTTGTACCTGATGCTGTACCTTCAATTTTCCCTAATTTACCCTCATACTTTTCTTCAGAATCAAAAGCAAGAAGAGAAACTCCAATGAATAGGGTAACACATAAAAGAATGGGAAAACTTAAAAGCAGCTTTAAATAGCAGTCTCCAGGACATAGCAAAAAGAGAGAAGATAGAAAAAATCAACACTTTTTCTGATTTAATTTTAAAATTTGAAAACTTTAAATCAAATACATGGAGTATAATTCAAAAAGCAAACAAAATAATTTTTATTTGTCTAGGCACTTCTCAAGCTCCTAAGGTAAGTCATTCTTTATTAATTTCTTCCAAATTAGAAGTAATTTGTAAGTTTGTATTTTAATTTTATTTAATATTATAATCATTTTCATTTGTCTATGTGAAATTTATAATAAAGTTGGAAAACAAAATGTATTTTGTTATTGTCTCTCTGTAAATAAAATGTTATGATTTAAATAGTGTGTGATTTTTTTTTACTTGTGTTTTCTTTTACTGTTTCTACAGATTGAATTGAAATTAATTATAAATGCATTGAAATGTAAAATCAGATATAATAAAAGCTAGTTTATTAAATTGTATGACTTACTAATATATAAAATGAAAACAATTCTTAATGTGTAAAAACAAGCTGTGAAAGTAATTCTTTTTTATCAACAGAATTAGTTGGTGTAAAATTTAAATTTTATATTAAATACATTAATATTTTATTTGAAAGTTCATAAGTAATGTAATAAGTAAACAATTTTATGTTAACTTATAAAATACAAGTATTACCTGTTACTACAATAAAAAAATCATCAAAAGCTTTAAAAAGTATTAAATTAATTTAATTTTAAGCTTTAAAAAATATTTTCAGGGAAAAAACAAAAAGATTTTTAATAAAATAAAAAAAAATCTCCATTAAAATAAGAAAAACTAACAACAATATCTAATAAATTTACATTGTGATTTAAATGTTATTAAATGAAGTTTGAATGTTATTAAATAGTCAATAAACTATAGAGGACTTTAAGATTTTCTACCATGCCGTTTCTTTTATTCACACAGGGAAAAAATAAATAATTTTGAATTTTATGCAAGGTAAATGTCTTAATATTAATAATAAGTTATTTTTAAGTGAATTTAAAATATACCTAAACATTATGGAAGAAAGCGGGATTCTGATCATGGAAGCCAATCATCTTACCAGTGTGACGTCACAAATAAGTTGTGAGGCCTTGTTGTAAGAAGGTCGTGGTTTAGATGGAAATTCCATTTTCCAGCAGGACAACGACCCCAAACAGAATCCACGTAGCGTCAAAATATGGCGTCTTTTTCATTGTAAACAGCAGTTACACACACCACCACAGTACCCGGACACCATTACCATTGAATATCTGCGGGCCGCTCTCGAAGCAGTGGTTCAAAAACACAAAATTAGAAACAAAACCCATTTAAAACAAGTGGTGCAAGAAGAATGGAGTAAAATATCTTCAGATACCACCAAAAATTGGTCGAATCGGTACCATGACGTTTAGAGGCCATTACAAAATCCAAAAGACATGCAATTTAATAGTGACACTTTGTTTCTATGCGTGATTTTGCAAAAATTTCATTGGTGTATTCTCAATTTTTTGAGGCAAAATTCTGCGTATGTTTATTTAAAATGCGTCTGAAACTTTTCAATTTAGAAGTGTTTCGTTGATTTTTTTCTTTATTTTTCCTCTAAATTAAACTATTTGTTATGTTTAAAAATAAAAAACATTGCACTTACCGGTAAAGCGTTATTTACATTGAAAATCGTATTTTTCAAGTAAAAATAAGTTGTAATCTCAATTTTTTGAGCCACTGTATATAAAACCAGTAAATCTATGCGAAATGCCCACAAATTTTATCTTCCCTCTCTCAATAAAATGGTTTGATTATTTGTTGAATTGTTGATATTAAATACTTAGGTTAAGTTGATCAAGCTAAGATTAAGTTACAAGATTTGTATATTAATGTTGTAAAATAAAATAAAAGGTATATGGAAGATGCGGATGCATAATATAATGTCTTGATTTTTCTTTTGACTTAAATTTTAAACTAAAAATGTGCTTGTTAAAGCATATTATTCATCAGAGAATGTTAATTCTCTGATGAATAAAAAATTTTATCCACCAATACCGTATTCTTCTCTTTAGAAATCGTACACTGATTGAGAAAAAGGGAGGTTAATAGCAGAAATAATATTTAAGACATTATGACTGCGTTGGTATTGTTTGACATAATTTAATCAGAAATACTTTAAACTATTTTGTCAAATTTGTGTCTTAATTTAAATTGAGTATGATAGCTCAGATGATACTAAAAATAATCCTAACCAGCAATACTATTTTAATCGCGGTAGAATTATATTAATGGAGAAAAAGCAAAAGTGGCTTCCCTATAATATTTTTTTTATATATTCGCAAATAATAGTGATATTTTTCCTTCTCTTTAACATTGTGTGTCAAAGCCACGAATGCTCACATTTTCATTTTCATTTGCTTCATAGAATATTGAATGAAATTAAGTGCTACAGTTTGGGTGTCTTTCTTTCAATCGAATGAAGCTAAAATTCCGCACAAACTTAGTAAAAGCAAAAATTTTAGCACAAAGATTACGTAACGGTTATCTAAGTAGCTGCATTTTTGTTACCACATTTACACGTATTCATATGTATAATCCGACAAAAGACCAATTCTTTGATGGATTTGTCTCAAAACTGCTGGTAAAAAATATATTTTCTTCTGTAAAATAGTTTGGAGATGTTTTAATGTTTCAAACAAACTGTATACACATAGATTTGGGTTAAAATAGTAAAACTTAAATCTATACACGCTCTGTCCTAGGACCGAATTATTAAATAAGCAATTCTGAGGGCCTTCGAAATTTAGAGAACGCCAATAATGTTTTTGCAGTATTCTCGAGATAGTCTAATTTTGCGTTTTTATTTGATTTACAAAGATCATATATTTGAATTATTCAAATTAAAAGCAAGTATAATTTAAATTCCAGAACGGTTTTCTTTAGATTTTTTTTTTCATTTTTATACCTACTTTCAGATAAATTTGTCTTTTTTTTGTTGCAATTAATAGGCTGATTTAACAGTCAACATCCCATGGGAGTTTTGTATTTGAATGTTTGAGGTATTATAATTTATATTATTTTATTAAAATTCACTTTTAATCTAATTTATGAATTTTTTTATAAGCGAAATACTAAAAACAATTCTCTTGAAAGTGATCTACAATTAAACGCTTTGTTATTTTAATTTTTCGCAATATTCCTTACTAAAAACCTACTTGTGAAGAAATTAAGTTGAAATGAAATCATGAATCAATGAAATCATCAATGAAAAAAATAGTTTCAGAAGATAATGAAAGATGAGAGCATCGAAACTTGTTTTTCTAAGTCGTGCGCATTTAATTTATTCTTGGTCCGTCCTTGATTGTATAACTGCTACCAATGAATCATTCGATTTCTGACAGTAAATTCATAGTTTCCTCTGTATTTAGACATTTTATGAATCCTCTATGTAAATAATTACAATTTTTAAATCAATATTTGATAGAATGCATATGACATTCCAACTTGCCAACAATAATGTAGTAATTCCAGTTGCGTATTCTAGTTGAATAATGAGGTCCATTATTTCATCACTTAAAATCACTGAGGAATATTTGAAAATTAGTAGACTTGTCTATAAGAAATTTCCACCGAAAAAACGTCGTGTAAGCGGGTCTGGTGCACGTTAAATCCGTCCGGGCCAAACGTCCTCCCGCTGGTGTGGTGTGGAGAGGAATGTGTCAGTTCAGGTGCCGTCCTTGCCATCTAACCGCGGTTCAAAATTACGAAGACTGCCCAAAAATAGCCCTAGTGTTGCTTTAAAACGTGACGTTAATATAACTGTACTAAACACTAAGAAATATTTTGCATAACTAAAAAAAAAAATTTTTTTTTAAGTTTTTGTATATAAGAGACCAATATACGACTAATATTGTCATCGTACACTACAGACAAGATGCCATTATAGATTATCTTTTAAATATCATAAGTTTCTGTCATTTATTTCAGGAAAAACATGGTTCTATTTCCCTCTCTTTAAAATAATTGAAAGAAGGGATAATGATAAGCATCCATTTTTATATTAAATGAAGATTATTATCTATTTTTACTTTCAAACCCCTAGATTTTTGAAATAGAAAGAAGTGCAGAGAGAAAACTTTTAGCATTTAGATAAAGGAAAATTATACGGAGGAAGTTTTGTCCACATAAATTATTCTTACATTTTTTTAAAAATTTTGTTCAATTAAATTAACATTTCATTTTGAATATACATTAGAACTATTTTTGAATGAAATTCTAACTTTGAAATGTAATTAGAGCAAAATGGCGGAGAAATGGTTTAATTGTTTTCAAATAAATTTGATGGATCTCTCTTTATTGTTTCTAGTCTTTTTTAAAAAGAGAAAGCAAATGATCTGAAATATAAAAATTGTATAGAAAGCTCTATATTTCTGTTTGAAATTTACTGTATTTAAGAAATTAATGATTCTTTGATAGAAAATATTTCTATAATAATTCAACCAAGTTGGTCGTATTGAATTTTAATTCCTATATACATCTTTTATTCAAACACAATAAGGAAAATGAAACTATACTGGGCTATAATAAATGAAATAAATTATATTACTTTAATAATACCACAAGAAATGGAAATAAATCAGAAATGGGAGGTAAAATATTTAAATTATATGAAAACGTAGAAGAGATTTGTTGAATAACGTTATTGATGATGCAGAATTGAAAATAATCACAGACTAGGAAATAATGCGTTGGAGGATTATCAGATTTATAAAATCACTACTCATGTTTTCTCCTTACGTGTGTAGTGTCTCTAGTTTCAGCTAAGAACCAATGCACTGATTTTATATTCAGTGACCCCAATTTTAAAGCAAGTTTCAAAGCTTGTTTCGGTAAGATTTCGTAGCCGTCGATAGCTCAGTTGGCAGAGCGGTGGACTGTAGGTGATGAAAAACAGATATCCATAGGTCGCTGGTTCGACTCCGGCTCGACGGACGAAATTTTTTTCCCCAGAGGAAATCCTTGAGATGTGCGGCTGTTTATTGATTTTAAAAGATCATTCCTAAAATTTGTTCTTCTCTTGACCGTTTTAGAAACAATCTTTTTTTTTTTTTTTGTCATTCACTGGAATTAGAAGAAGTTAATAACAAAATAAGGCATTGCAAAGGAGGTTCAAGAGGTTCATTTAAAACTTTTGATAACTAAAAATTTAAAAAAAAGAAAGATCTTTTGATACGAAAATTATTGCCAGAAAAAAATAGATAGCTTCTTAAGCCTTCAATGGTTGAAAAATAGTTGAATGATAGTTGAATTAATAATAGTTGAAAAAAATAATAATAGTTGTAAAAAAATTATTTGAATTTAAAATTAGTTATTCAGAAAATTTGGATGCAATCCTTTGATTGGAAGTAATTCTTTAAACCGATTTTAATTACAAAAAATGAAAAATTTTATAAAAATACGTGCTGCTAAAATTTCTACGACTCCGTATTATTCAAGGAAATTCTAAAAATGAAGAAATCATATCTCTCTAGTCTTGATTGAAGTTGTTTTTTAAAAGTAAAATTTAAATTAATAATATATCCCTCTTTCTTTTCGACAATAAAATTTACTGCACGCACCATGTGATTGAAACCTTAAGTTAACTATATTAACTTAATCAGTAAAATTGGATTACCACAATTAACAATGCATTATTAGTGTTTTAAATGAGTGGAAATAATAAATTATTTTTTAATCTCTTAAAGAAAAAATATTTTAAAAAGCTATTCATTTTTTTAATAAAATATCTCATCTTATTGTATCAAATATTCTATGAACTTTCGTAATCTAAACATATAGGTTCTAACGACGTATCTATCACAAAGATTCGCTCAAGCAAACATTCATCTTAAGATTACATTTTGGATAGTCCTTTTTATAAAATTTAGCACTTTCATAATAAAAGTTATTGATTCGAATTCAGAATTTTATTTGAAATAAAAATGTGAAGCGGATTGCTCTCATAGGTAACATAGACTATTAGATATATGCTATCAATAGATATATGCTTTGTAAACCGATATATGCTTAAAATTATCATTCACCATATTAATGCTTAACATCGTTAAAACTGGAAAGCAAATAAATAAATAAATAAAAAGTAAAGAGATATAGAAGAAAATATATTGACAATTTTTTAATGACTTCTGAATAATCAGAGTTGTTTGTTTACACAATTATTGTTTATAAAAGGTTCCAAGATATTTAAGAACAATATTTTTGAAAGCAGGCTTCAAAATTAAATAAGATTCTTTATTTGGACTATAATAGAATCAGTTTTGATGTGAATACGTAAAGTGTGACATTTAATCTATGTTGTTTGTCAGAAAAATAACAAGTTCTTTTTTATATAAATGATTATCAATGCTTTACACAAAACATAATATATCATTGTAATGAAAACTTTTACTTCTATCTGGTTCCTCAATAATAAGTTAAAGACCTTGATTTCGACTGATTTGCGAAATTTTCTAGATGTGTAGAGAATGCGAGGATATTAATGCACTTTTATTCGAAAAGCTAAAAGTGATTTTTATCAAATATTTAATATCTAAAATTCTCACAACTTACTTATATACTTTGTTAATATATAATTTTAGTCGAATTTCAAATATAAATAAATAAAAGGTTTATCACATTCTTTTCTTCCAAATAGATTTGTTTCAATCTGCCCCATACCAGGGATTTTCTTGACAAGGGGAGATTTCGAGCGTATTGATGCTTCCAGGGAATTATCTAAATAACAATGATTAAAAGATGCGAGATCAAAACAAAATTTATTTTTATCCTAAATTTTGTATTTCAAATAATGATTTAAATTTTAAACGCCTTTATTTCGATACAAATTTAGCAGTTTTATTGTAACCAGTAAAAAGAAATGATAAGTCACCAAAAATAATACGTAAATTATTATAACTAAAATTTTTAAATTCGACGTAAGTCTAAATATAGGGTTAGAATTCTAGAATTTATTTATTTTTCTTTTTATAAAATTTTAGTAACATAATAATCACATAATAAAATAAAAAAACAGATATATAACAAAAAAAAATTGTCAAAATTATTCAAATAGATTGTAGGTGGAAAGATAAATTTTGAAATTGTAAAATGACTGATGATGGCTGGCTCCTTTGATGACTTTGATACTGACAAACTTAATAATAAAACGATATTAATATACAAGAATTGCAGTGTAATATATAATTTTAATTTAATATGTAATTTTCTAAAATAATAAATAAAATAATCTGTGCCAGTGTATTTGAAAATGATTTTTCCTACAAAATTTGAAGTTCGTCTTTTCTTCGATCTCTACGAGAATAAATTTGCCAACTGCGACAATCTACATAAGAACAGAAAATAGCAAAATTTCATATTTTCTAAATGATTTGTATATGGTGAAGGTCAAAAACTCTTCAGATAAGAAGGCTAATTTATTAGAAAAAATATTCAACATATATTCATAATCTAAGAAAAAAAAAAAGAAAGCATGATACTAAATCTATAGAAATACGCTAAATTGACGCGAATAAAAGAAGCGTCTTGACGTGGCTTACGGTCAAATATATCAATCTGTTCCAAGACAATATTTTACTTTAAAAACGTGATCATGCACAATCAACATTATTCCACTTTATGGCTTATAGCTGTTCAGGAAAATAAAAGTATTGTCCTGATTTTGGTATAAATTCCCAGAATCAAAGACACACCTAATTGCAGAAATCATACAACAGAAATTAGAAATAAAAATTCCTTAGATGAGAAGTTTAAAGTTTTGCTTCATCCGTAAAATAACTACTGGTTTAACATAGAAAATGTATTTTGACTTAAGTGTCACAACCCCATATATATGGCAGAATATGATCATATTGAGCCCTAATTTTCAAAATTTAGAGATTACATCAATGTTTCTGTGCATGAAACTTCTCCCCCCTCCCAGATTTTCCATGAATTTTAAATTTTATTGTTACTTGATGATAAGAAAATATTGCTAATCAAAAGTCTTTAGAATTCTTATTAATGTCAAATAAACTTTAAAAAAAATTGTATAATTACTGATAACTTTTTGACGATTCCAAGATATTCATTTTCCTTATATAAAAGTTCTAGAAAAGTAATTCCTCTACAGCTAATTTTAAATTGTAGGAAAAATAATTTAACCAATAATCTTCTACGAAAGAATAAGTTTTAAAAATAGGAATGAAATATGCTAATCTGTTGATAAAAACGTTGATTCTTCAAATTTTATTGAAAAAAGCAATTACTTAAAAAGGGACTTCTTAATCAATTGTTGCGATCGTAGATAAAAAGTATACGAATTTTAAGCTCTGAAACCGTTGGTAGAAGACGTTTACATTAAATTCTTCAGTATTTTAAGAAAAAAATATATTATTGAAAAAGCCATCTTCATTTGAAATATTATATCAAAATTTTGCAAATAAGCATTTTTAACAAAATGCTTTTTTTGTTTTTGTTTTACAGTAATCAACGGTTACTTCTCCTATTTAGTTTTACAACATTCATATACATGAGGAACTGTAAAAAAAATTTCATTATTTACTATTTACATTTTTCGATTATATTTACAACAGAAATGGAGAAAAGGTTTAAGAAACCCAGCTTAAAAAAAAGAATAGGATAGCTTATAATAAATTGTTATAAACGTGTTCGTTTCTGATAAGCTTTTTTTATATATATATATTCTGATGTTACTATTCCATCGATTATGGTCAGATTTGCTATTTATCAATTCAAATAATAGATTTATCAAACAAAATAAACATATAGAAAATGAGTATAGTTAATGAGTCATCAAAGAACTAATAAGAAGTAAATAAATAATAGAAATTATTTAATTACTTCTCAATTATTGACTATATTTGGCCATGGAAGAGGTATTAGCATTTGAAAATTTCATAAAAAGCTCTGCATTTTAATTAGAATGTCAGCGGCATATCTAATAAATAATTAGAAAAATAACTTAAAATTTAGTAAAGTTAAAATCACTCCCATAAACATTTGATGAAAAATTACTGATAAGGATAATTAAGAATCATTATTTAATGTTCTGATAATATTATTTTTAAATCAAATTTAAAAGCTAAAGAGCTGAAAATAGAAGTAAAAATAATAGTTCTAAAAATTTCTTATAAACATAAATTTATCAGAAAAAAAAACCTCTACAAATAAGTCATTGTATATATAAAATTCAAGCAAAATAGAGAATATTACTTTCTCAAAGATGTACAGAATTTGCAACCATTTTAGGATTCAAATTTTGATTGCTTTGTTTTATTGAGACTAAACCGACAATTATAATAATTTTAGTTTGTTGGTATACAGTCAATCATTTAAAATAAATTTAATTTAAAAATATTTATCTGAAAATTTTATAGCTGAGCTTCATAAATTTAATTTAATCCGCAACAGATAATTTATAAAATATTTCTGAGTATTGACATCGCAGGTTGAAAAATATTTTCTTATTCATAAAACTAAATAAATAAATAAATAACAGTCCTTGAAGAAAATATTCTTTTGTTTCTCAGTGGCATTCTGCATATTTTTTTCAACTAGTGTTTTGTGATTCGGGTAAGAAGATTAAAATTTCGTAAATGAAATTTCCAAGATTTATTAATTAGCGGAACTTTGTTAAATACCTTAAGCGTCTTTAGTAAACAATTAACAATTACGCTGACACTCAGGATTTACAACTTAAGTCTTTAACAGTACAACCATTAAAAGGTCAGAAGGACAAACAACTGGATTGCAAATCCATTTCGTAAAACGATGAAATCTCACATTTCCATATTCTTTCAATCCGCAATCCATTTCCTAAAGGTTTAGACATTAGTTTACTAATTTACAAAAGGTCTTTCTAATGAAAGAAGCCAGATAAATTTGATAAATCAAATAACACGGCTTAGAAGTTTATTTTATAGAACGCTATTAACTGTACCGTTGTTCAAAAGCTTCGACTGCTGTTACAAAGAGGCAGCGGAAATCGTTTGTTCGTTAACAAAACACTTTCGTCTCATTGTCAAGTGCATTGGCTGAGGCGTTATCCTTTCATTTCTTTTTAGATAGTGGGGCACTGACACCTGATTTCACTGACTCCTTTATAATATTCAAGGTTTACCTTGGTGAAATATTCAGAAATCGAAATGTATATAAGAACCGACTCAGACTTTAAAAGATATCAGTTGGATTTATTTGAACGCCAGCAGTTTTCGAGATGTTGGAGATGAAAACGGTGAGTGAGCTTTCTTTATCGACGCGGTTTAGTCGTCGAAAAATAACTTTAATTTTCCATTTTGAGCATGTGTGTAATTTTCAGAAAAGAACTTTCAACAGATATTTTTATTCAGCATTCAAAACCTTTTAAATTCTTTGTTGTGGTGATTTTTTTTTCAATCGAAAAATTTTTACGATCTTGTTTTAATCACAAAACTTTTTGTGGTAACTTCGTTCAAAAGCTAGAAGTGTTCTCTAGATTTTCTCCTGTATTAACCAGTGAAAGTGATCTTCTCAAAACTTTCTCGTATACTCTTTAATAAACTTGTATTGTCAGAGAACTCCTTACATGCCAAGTGACGTACAATAGTTACGAAATATTAATTTTTGGCGTGAATTTAGCATTTTTACTGAATCTATCGGGCTATCCTTGGCGATTAATCCCTGGCATGCAGTTAATAGTATCCGAAAATCGAATTTGTGTTTTCTCAGCCGTTTGAAACAATAATTTGATACAAAACAATCGCAAAATCCCATACAAAATTTGACATATTTAAATCACTGCGTTACGAAATTATTGCATTTACGCGTTACGAAAGTAAAAACCGACAGACAGTCAACCTGTTATTGATTTTGGCTCAAAAATTGATAGATGTCTACACTATAGATGTTAAATCTGTGCACCGAATTTTATCCATCTAGCTTTCTTTGTTTTGTAATTATCGTGTTAACTTATATTCGAATAGGTGTACAGATGGACTTCCTCTGAACAGATTTTACTCAAAATTTGATAGAAATCTGCAAATTCGGTGCAAAGACCGTATAACAAATTTCAACTGTCTAGCTCATTGCGATTTTGAGTTATCTTTGTCACAGACTGACGGATATGTTCTAAAAATATGTTTTTCGAAAACGTGGAGATTCATCAAAATCTCGGTTTGAATTTTTGACGATTACTATTCTTTCTTTATGCTACTTACACGGGAAAGTAAAAATATAACGCATTTCACTTTCAGTTTCGTAGTAAAGTAAAGATAATTGAATATGCAATTTGGACCATTTCGTCTTGACCTACTGACTCCAAAATTTGATATGGGCCTACAATTTTGGAGTTAAAATCACATATCAAAATCCGTGTATCATGCATAATGTATGTTCGCATCACATGAATGGACAAATAGGTTTTAATTAAAATTTGATATCTTCAATCTAGATGTGAAGATTATATTCCATATTTCGACCGCCTAGCTTACGGCGTTTTAGAATTATTTTGTTTGCAAGCAAATCTAAAGAAAGAGGCCTTGAAAAGTCTAAAACGTAAGGATTCGACAAAATCTTACAGTTGAATTGTTTGATGATTACAGTCCTTTTTCTGTAAACACTATATAAAAAAATCATGATAAAATACTACCAAAAACTTTTCATATGTATGTGTGTGTGTTTCATTTATATATAAAACTGTGATTCTAAACAATTCATTTCCATTTTTGACACGAAATTCAATTTAATTTCACTGTTTCATTAAATCGTTTAACCTATTAACAGTGTACGACGAAGTAGTTCAATGTGAAATGAATTGGATATAAGTTAATTATTCAGCTAACTTGTTAATCTTGTTATTTTTTCCCATTCTTAAATTATTATTAACAAATTTGCTTCCTTTAATACATGCAAACTACAAACTGTGTGTGTGCCGATTATTTTAATTCGAAACTTTTGTAACATTTGCTTGAAGGGAAAAAAAAAAAAAAAAAAAAAGGTTTTCGTATCTGAAAACACAGTATAAATACTTTTATTTACGAAAAACTCAATTTCTTACTAATGAAACTGTACATATGTTATAGTTTTAGATATCATTGTTGCCTTTATTTGAGCAATATGTATTTATAGTAATAGTGTGCTCGCCGCATTTAAAACAAAATAAAAAGGATCATTAATTTATAAATGAAAAAACTTATCGTTCAACTATCAGTTCGGAAATTATAAAATGTTAAATAGAATTAAATAATCATATACACCTTCCATTTTTCTTTATTCTTTCAAACGTCTTATTTTCTATTACTATCTATAATTTGAAGGCGAAGTTATCACTGATGTAGAATTCACTGCTTTTATAGAAAGTTCTCAGAGTAATATTAAATAAAATAATCCAATCAACACAAGATTGAATCATACAAAATTTCTCTCCAAATTTAAAATGGTAAATTAAAACGGTCAGTCTGCAAGCAAAACTTATTTGTTTTTTATGAGGTTGCAATTATTTATTTAAATTCTCATTTCAGGTTATTTTCCTCTCTGTTGTAATCTGCATTGCCATCGTAGAATGCAGATATCCTTATGAAGATACCTACAGAGCAGGTGACATTGTGCCTTATGGAAACAGACAAACTCAGAATGACAGATATGAACCAAACATTGGTGGTTACCCACGACAAAGATTACCACCTTATGGTAACCGAAACGATGAATTACCAAGAAATCGATATGATAAACAAGGTCCTTATAACGGCTACATACCCATACCATCTGGAATATATCCACGGGAAACGAGCAGAAGACGTAGACCTCAACTTCGACCCAGAGGATTAGGTGTTAACAAAAAGTATTACGGTAATTACGACTATGATTATGGTAAAAACAGAAGATCTTATCCAAGAAAAAATGTACCTGGTTATTATAGCTATGATGACTTTTCTTATGCGGATTATGATCAATAACCGTTTTCAACAGTTTGATTAAAAAAATTTTTAAAATGTATGCGTGACATGTATGATTTATTTAAAAAATGTATGTGTGACATTAAAAAATAATGAACATTTTGTGCTTTTAAATAAAGATTTCTATTTGTAAGAATGATTTGCATTTTCTAAGTAATATTAACATTTGTTTAATTTTTTGAAAAATCTGAATTAGAAACTCATATAGATTCAAATTTTCATTAGTTTGAAGACATTTTTCTCTGGGATCTGTAAGTCAATCAAATCTGAACTATAGGGCAAAAGGACACCAAGATTTTGGCCTTAATAATTGTAAATGGCAACTTTCATTAATACACAAGAATTCTATCTGCATGGCATATTAATTTATGCTAAATACATATAATATAAAACAGCTAAGCTACTAAGTTTACAGGTGAAAACATTATTAGACATCCCAGCAATTCATATATTTTTCCAATAATAAATAGCATAGTATTAAAATAACATATTATTCTATAACAGCTCATTCTAGATTAGCCAATATTAAGGGGTTAAAAAAACCCTTTTTAACAGGCTCAGTTGAATTTTCATGAAGTGACTTTTTTATCGAATAAACAAAAAATTGTCTCAAGCCATGTGAATTTTACATAAAAAAAATCAAAATGAAATATTAATGATAAAATATTATTTATTATCACACATATTTATACAGATACAAGTACTTAGTGAATGCTAGCCATCTTTGTCAGCTAGTTCCGAGAAATTTTTGGTCACATAAAATTTCATTTGAATTTTCTTGCATAATATTAATGGTTTCTTCAGTTAAGTAATTTTAAACAAATTTTGACAGTCATGCAACACATATTATTTTAGAATTCTTATACCATTATGTTCATTGTATTATACGCCAATTAATTTTCTGTTTTTTACCTAAACTTTGAAGTTTAATTTTAAATGAGAAACAATTAAACTTTATCTTATCCAGAAACTTTCTTTCGAAGTAGAAACACATTCATAAAAAATATAAAGATTAAAAAGCAAGATAATTCCACTCTGAAGTTTATATTCTACCTAATATATCGGAGGATTATTCTGACTTCATTAATAAAACAGCAATTACAGTAAGGCAACAAAATGCCAAATTAAAAGCACAATAATATAAATGTTTAAAAATGACCAATCTTTAAAAATTTTCTTATAAATGCTTATATCTGAAGCAAAATGTTAGCTGAAATAATCACAGTAATCAAAAATTTTACTAAAAGCATGCCTTAAAAACATCAATTTAATATGGATAAGTAAGCCAAATCTTTATATGTTGATCATTAATCATGGAAATAAATTCATCAAATTATCTGTAACAATGAAAAAGACATCAGTGTCACTTACTACAATGAAAAAATTATAATAAAATATACTTAAAGACATTTTTAAAACTTAATTAATTCAAAACTAAAAATTTTTATGGCAACTGAATTGGTACCATTTCATATATATTTATTTTATATATCTTTTACCATTTTATATATATTTTCCTATATTTACCTAACCAAGATCTTATTTAATGCTTTTAAAAATAAATATACATAATTGTTTTATGCTGAATTTCCTTGAAAACGAATTCTTTATCTTCTCACCACTCCATAAGTATTTTTAACAATCAAAATTAGAAAATAATCGAATAAAATGTCAAAATGACTCATTTTCTTGAATAGTGCACGAGAAGAGACATTCATATGCAAAGGGCTAAAAAAATGTAACATTCGTTTTTGTGTCTTGTATTTACGTTCATAACTTCATCTTGCTTTAATTTTTAATTAATTAAAATTTCAAAAAATATATATGCTCCAATTTTATCAGTTCGAAGTTTAATAATCAGGAATGCACAGTGCCACCACATACTCTTTTGTTTTCTTAAAAGAAATAATTTCACTAGTGCAAAAACTATACTATTTAATAAGAATGAGAAAGGGTTTCAATGAGATAAATTATTAGAAATAATGAAACTTTGTATAGAAGAAAAAGAATAATTAAGATTTCAATTTCTAGTCCAAAGTAAAATAATATTTTTTAATATGATTTGTCTGTATTATTTTTTAAATTTTACTCTTAATTATAGCATGAATAGTGTGCACCAAAAATGTATTTAATATCTTTATAATTAATGTATACAGGTATAAAGGCAATTACTAAAACAAAGAAAAGCATCATAAAATATACTCAATTTTTTTAAATTCTTTAAAATTAAAGGGAAAACATGTATAAAAAAAACTGAAATTCTTGAAAAACTGATTTTTTTTCCACTGATGTTATCCAAAATTATGAAAGAAAAAACATTAAAACATGATTAATTTTAAACTAATAAGCTCCTAAAAAATTTGAACACTTCTATTTAGTAAACAAAGATCTAAATGTTGAATGGGGTCAACAACTTGTTAAATTTAATAGTTTTATATTCACAGAGAATTTTAGTCATGGATGTCATAATTTAAATATGGTAGCTAGTCCATAACTATTATCATGTTAAAATTGTTTATTTATTTATTAGTTTGTCTATCTTCAATTAGATCATGTAATAAATTTCTGTAAGGTGAACATTATACAATTTATTTACAGATTACTATATATATATGTATGCATGTATGTAAACATAATTTTTGAAGCAAAGTCGTGGCTCTCTAATGAAAATTTTATCCCTGTGAATATATTCTGCAAGATTTTAATAGGGATTTCCTACATGTGTCAACCACAGGCAAGGAAATCATAGGGATCTTTTAGAAGAATTTATTTAAGTCAGCAATATTTTATCCCTTCACTTGGAGTGTGGGAACTTGTCAGCTTTTAACCGATCCATCCATTTTACAACTCGAGTTGAATTAATTAAATAGAAAAAGTGGAATGGGATCAGGAAATAAGAGAATTTTTTAGAATGAAGTTGATATAGCTAAATTAAACTGAAAGGAAATTAATTAAGTTTAAATTAGATTTTAAAATATCATTACATACATATATATTATATATATATACCATTTCATTGGTATTGGTATTGAGAGCAATAAAACAAAAATAATTCTGAAACAAATTTATTCTTCTTAAATGTAAGAAAAACTGAAGAAATACAGAATCTTGCACAAAAAAATTCAAACCTATTTTGAATATTAACAATTTTACTGCAACAAATCATAAATATCACAATGATTTATTTATGAACTAAATTATACAGTTTCACTTAAACACTGCAATGTTCAATAAATATGCTTAACACAGAACTAATAAATCTGGGAAAAATCTTTCTAACAAGAAAAAAAACTTTGGAAAAAGCTTTTTTTTCACATTAGTTACAGACTAGAGAGGTAGAACAATATAATTAACTAAATTATCCAGCAAAACAGTCAACAACATAGAAAAAATTATTGCCATCACAAGTCATTCTTTGCTGTGGAAAGCTTTAATATTTTAATAGATGTTTTGTCATAAAATAGCATAATATCTGCAAATATCTATTATACAGAGTAAATGAACTCAAAATATTTATGAAAATTTATATACATTTAAAATATATATACATATACACACAAGACTGAATTAATTTGATAAGTTATAGGCAAGCAGTGGAAGTATAATGCATATTATTTATTTTTAGCTATGGAATTTAAAGCAACAGACTACAGTGATATATATTTTAAAGTGGATAAAATTTGAGAATAAATGCTTTAAAAATACTAATGGGATAATGACCTTGAAGTTTTCACTGACATTTTTATGCTGAAGATCAAATAAACTTGTATTTGCTGAAGATTTCATCTAAAATGTCTTAGGGAAAAAAAATGCTGTTAAATAATGGTTTATTAGCAAAGAGTGCAGCAAAAATTAATGCTTTAAACAATTAAAGAGTTTTTTTTTTTAAAAAAAGTTAGTACTCTTATTGCTAGTCTAATTATTTTGATTGTAATCTGTAAGGATTTTATACTATATTTTTCTAAAAAATCATTAAGGAAGATTAAATATTTTTAGTATTAAAAAAATTATTAAAATCATTAAGAAAAATTGGGCAAAAATCTCTTGCTTTTCTTTTCTAAATATATAACACTTTCACAGCTGATTAAAAATAATTTAAAAAATTAAAATTAACATATTTGAACAAGTATTTTCCACTGATCCTTTGAGTGATTTTTTTTTTTTTTTTTTGCACAAGATTAAAGCATTTGAGAATTTTAATGCAAAATACATGTATGAAATCAAGATTTTCTAAATAAAATTAAAAAACAACAACAACTTTGAAAGCAACTTTCCAAAAAATTGGCAAGATATAAAATCAATAACAAAGGGAAAAGGAATATCAAAGAAACCACTCAAAAATTATAAATCTTTGAAAGTTCATGCAAGACTTTAAACAATCAACTTCATATGAACTAATATTAGCAACAATCACAGCATCAAAATCTGGATTTTAAACTTAAGCTAAGCTATAATTTCATTATCTAAAAGAAACAGAATTATTATTTATCAAACAGCAACAATTGTTTTCAAATACATATGAAAAATATGTTTCGAAAGTAAATGAATCATGAAAGCAATTCTGCTCTTAAGTTATACATAAGTAGCTACTGGAGAAAAAGAAATTTAAAATTATGATTATATGGCACATGAGTTAAAATGGCATCAATATTAGAAAGATTTAGTTTTTATAGATTTAATGTATACAAATGCACATGCATCTAAAAGAAACTAGAAATGTAATTTTTGATTGCAAAGTAGAAATTGCGAAACAGGATACAATAATCCTAAGAAATCATATATGAGAAAAAAACCCATAGAAAATAGGACTGGATAGCTAAAGAAAGGGTACCTTGATATTTATTCGGAATCATGCTTTACAGCATATGAAAATTTTAAAATTAGAAATAGATTTAAATGGTTCTTTTGCACTTGAAATAAACAGAACAAGATCATTACAGTTCCTTTTCAAATTTATTCTATTTTTGTGCAAAAAACTTATTTTTGAAACATTGGTAGAATATGAAAATAAACTAGATAAAAAAAAGTTAATATTCTACTTAAAAGGGCTAACAAAAGTATATTTTACTTATAAATTTGGTATAATGTTTCAATTTTGCTATTAATAAAAGTCTGAAGATTTGAAAGCAATAAAAGATTTAAAAAATAATAATTAGTAGAACACATAAAACAATATCCATAAGTATATTTCAGTCAGATTGTTCAACTTGAAATAATGTTACCATTGAAAATTTATGGTAAAGTAAGTAACATATCACAAAATTCAAACTTACAAGTTCCTTGAGAACTTATATTCATATTATATTATATTATATATATATAATCAATATTAATTAATATTGATATTTGTAATTTTAAAAATAATTTATCTATTAATTTGCAGAAAAATTACAGGGATTCTTTCCAATAATATACAGATTTAATAATTATCTTGGCACTCTAATAATAATTTGGTTTATTGGCATGGAATTGATAAACAATGAGCAAATTACAGTTTAAGCAGTTTTATGCTTTTTTCCATATTACATAGCTTTGGGGCATTGTCAAAAATAAAAACAGTTTTAAAATTTAAAGAAACACTGAGCAAGAGAGAGAGAGAGAGAGAGAAGCAACTGATTTAGGGTTGCAAAGTACTTTGTTGAAATTTTTCAGCAAAATAAATGGAAACATAAGCAAACCAAAGAAGCTATATATGCAGTAAATGCAGAAAAAATGAAAAGTAATGACATAAGCAAGTTCATACTAACTCAAGATTTTTCATTAATGAGAATTCCAGTCAACAAATATAAATTAGTTAAATAAATTATTATATGTCATAAAAATATCTCACTATATAATAGAACATGAATAAAAATGACTTAGATTGTTGATTTTATTCACACCCATTAAACAATATGAAAATTTTACACAAAGACAAAAACAATATTTAATTTATTTTTTAATCACAATGAGATATCATTTTATTAAATTATTAATAAATTCTTCCAATAAAATTTTCTTTTTCCCAAACACAGTTTTTAAACATTTCACATTAAAAAAAAATCAACAGTATTTTCAGGGAGTTCTTAATTTGCAAGAACATTATTGTAATAATAAAACAGAAAATATTAAAAGAATTATTGCCATATTGCAGTGAGAAAAAAATGACAAAATTACCTGAAAAAATAATCCTTCCTCTCAAATCCAAAGGGATAAAACAGGGCACAGAATTCAATAACTTCGGGCAATTAAATATAATAATTTCACTTCAGTCTATTTCCATTTCCTTCAATTCAATCAAAATTAAATGAAAAAAATCACACAAATTTTTTAGAACATTACATGACTGTTTAATATATAAAACTATGAATTTTTAATGTATAAACTTTACTAATCAAAAAACCAAAAACAAGGAATTCAAGGAAGAATAATGAAATATACTATACTGATTTAATTTTTATCATCTGTAATAAATTTTTAAATTGTTAAGTGATTTATAAATTTTTTTCAATTTGTAAATCATTTTGGGGTGGAAAAATTTCTTATCACACCATTTCTATCATATTTTTTCTTTTTTTCCAATTCAAAAATTTAAAATCGTAAAACAAATAATATCTACACAAACTTTATTTCAAATGACCTAGAAAAATATTTTTAATTACAGTATTCTTTTTTTAATAATCAACTTTTGTAGAGAAATATTGAAATGTTAAGGAAGGGGAGGGTATGACAAAATATTGCATTTCTCATATTTTTTTTAAAGATACATTTTAAGCAGGATAAAGTACATTAGTATAAAATTTAATAACAATTCAGTAATGTAATGTAAATAAATGTAAGAAATGCATTTCTTTTTTAGTTATAACTTCAATACTTTCATGCATTTAGCACAGAGATCAATAAAATTAATATTATTCCCAAAACTTTTAACAAAACTTTCAGTTTTGTTCTGTTTTCTGGTATATATATATATACATTTTTAAAGACCATAAAAATAGATAAAACTTGAATATAAATAATGCAAAAAATATGCAAGAATTGAACAAATTTTAGGTAGGAAAATAACAGAAAATTAGATAGCTGTAAATTATTGCTCATTAGAATAGTATACAACATTATAAACACAAAAGTTTATTTTAAAAGACAGACTTAGCAGATATAAAAGACCAATGGATCAATCCTGTAAGTAAAAAAAGTAGCTATTAAACAGATGATAATGTAAAAGACAATAAAATATTGGTGTAAGTGAATATGAGAAAATATATATATATAAAACGTTACTGAACATTTAATGTACATGTAGGAGTTAAAATTCAGTTCAAATAATAAGTTAACTGTCAAATAAATTAATTTGACAATATGCATATCAAAATGGATAAATGTCTGAATGATTATTATTTTGAACATGCATAAAAACAATCAAGCAACTGAAATTGGAAGCACATTTGATTTTTTTTATTATTAAGTAGGTATTCCAAACTAAGAATTTTGGTAATTTAATGCTATATCAGAATAAGAATTGATAATTTAGAAATAAAATAAATTAACAAACATTTCATGCATAATTATGTCATTTTCATTTTAACCATTAATATTTTTGATAGTACAGCCAATAAAAATTTACAGCAAAGAAAATGATTTTTCCAATATAAGCCAAAGAGCACAGAAAAATTTCGTTTTATAAGATTGAGTAAAATCATTCTATGCAACTTGAGATTAGCTATTATTTACACACACACACACAGGTTGCTTAAGTACACACATGTATAAATATTACTGGGGAAAAGGCCTTGCCAGCTGTAGTGAATGCTTTTCTGCATGATAGATGCGGAAAATCTGACTAAGAATGGGAGCCGTATCAGGATCACTCAACCAACGACAGGCACTCGTAGGATTCTCTAACATGTGTAGAAGAGCTGCAATATTATTAAATAAAAATATATTATGTGTTTGATGTGAAAACCATCAGATTTACATAAAAAAATTCAAAATATTAATAATTATGATGATAATACAGAATGATCATAACTGGTATTTAGAAGTCATTTATAAAGAGAGTGCAGAACCAAATGCAATATCATTTTGTATATACTTATTATTCATATTTAGAACACAGGCAACCAATTCATATATAAAAAAAAATCACATTTTTGACACAAATGGCAAAAGTGGTGTTATAAGTAAATATGAGCAGTAAAATAAATAAATACTAAAACTAAGTAAAGGAACATCTGAAGCAAATTTTAATCAAGATATAAAGCATTTAATTTTTAAATCTATTAAATTTTTTAAATTCACTCATGGTACTACATTTGTCCTTCTTGTCAAAAATGTGAGCTTTTTTTCCTTTCTTTATAACTTGCTTTGCCATAGTCTAAATAGCATGAATAAGAAATGACAATGCTTCAGGCTCAGAATTTTCTTCGTAATTGATTGATTTTACAATCAATCTATGTATCCATAAAAAACAAACATACAAATATCATAGCTTATTTATCAAATAATACAAAAAATTTGGAAACATTTTATCATTGGCTGGTTTATTGAGAATAATAATGCAAAGTCATTTTGGTCCACTTTTATTATTAGGGTGATATGTGCTAAAAAAAGAAAATATAAAACAGATAAATTAAACATATAAAAAATAAATAACTTGATAATAGTTCATTAGGATATTTATATAAAAATATTACTACATAATAAACAGATCATTCTGGACACAAGTACAGAAAGTGTTCCAACGCTTTCTATACCTAAAAAATATCAGATGATATGCATACTGTTTTTAACTATACTATGATTATTAATGTTTGAAATAATGATAATTGAATTTAATAAATTAGATCTAACATATTAAATCTTTTAAAACAGCTAAAACAGAAGAAGCATCAAAGAAAGCCTGCCTTTATAAATAGGGGTGATAAAATTTTATTAATATAAAATACACAAATATGTTATTCATTTATTTATGTTCATTATAACATTGAGACATATTATAGCTTATTTGTACTTAATTGTCACTTATTAACTAGATACTATCTTCTCTTGCATCGTTAATATTTTTTTTTTACTGACTTCAATCATTTTTGATTCTCTGTTCCTTTAAAAAATCTTATTTTACGTCTCCCTATATTTTTATTACAAAATTTTGCTTTTAACTTTAAATAAGAAGTGCAAACATTGTTTAATTTTTCTTGATCATATTCATATATGATAAATAAAACATTTCTAGAATGATTTCATCTCAATTCTTTCTTCTTTCCTTTTTATTTTTAATAAAATCAGATTACAGTTTACATTGAAAAGAATACCGAATATGCAACACATTCTAATTAAAACTCATATTAAAAAATGAATTTTTCTAATAGACCAAACAGACATTTTTCTGTTACTGCAAAGGCAATAAAAAAATTAGCATAAACATGCCAATAGTCATATTGATTGTTGCTAATCAAATTAGCCAAAATTTCATTGAAAATAATTTAAATTTACCTGTTTCAGTCATGTTTAGTAGGAACTGAACACTAATTTATTAAAATTTACTAACAATAATTCATTCATTCTTTGCAATTCTGGCATTTAAGTACCTTACATTAATAATTTAAGCTATACAACAAGTTTGAAATGCAAGAAACCTTTTCAAGGGGAGATCTCCTCTCCTTTCTATTTTGTGAAAGCAATAGAAATCTGACATGCACTACAGTTTTATGAAAGCAGCAGAAATCAAACTAAAATACAAAAGGTAAAATGAAAAAACATAGAAAAAAAAACTTTTATTCATAACATACTTCCAAGCACAGACTATATCAGGGATGCAAATGTTCAAAAGGGGGGGGGGGATTCAAAAGATGACATGAAATAATGTGCAAAAGTGAAAATATGCAAAATGTATGAATTAAATAGTCAATGTAGAGAAAAATTATTAAAACTACAGACCAGAAGTCATTTTTATTCATTTCAAAACATTTATGAAAATAAAAAATCAATAGCATACGATTTTCCCAAAGACACTTTAAGAAGCATATTATTCAGACAAATAAAAATGTACATAAAGGAAAATAATTATTAAGGGACAGACAATACTTTAATGTGAATACAGGGTGGTTATAATTAAATTTCTGTAAATAGCATCATACAACTCAAACGGGTGAACGGATTGCAACGAAATTTTTTATATAGACTATACACGAGAAGCACTCACGGATTTTCAAAAAAAAGTTTTTTAAAAAAAAACTTCCAAAATGTCCACCAGAGCGTGCTTTTTTCGGCTAAACATAAAATTTAACATAATACACGACCAAAACGGAATACAGAAACAATATTAACATTTATTGACTAGTTTCTGATCACCTTGCCATCGAACCACATTAAGTAACGGCAAGGAAAACATAACAGTACGCTATTTAAAGGGGGGAAAAAATGAAAAAAAAACCCAGTCCAATTTGCAGAAACAAGGACAGATTAGGATGAAATTGCATAAGAGGAGCAGTTGTTAATCGTGTCCAGGACGATTTAGCGAAAGGCGCTCCATGTGACCACCCTCATTCACCTGCAAAATTTCAAGTCGATGGATATTAACTGATCATTTGCGATGCTTCGCACATGAAGCGTTATGAAGTTTTTTAAGTCATTCAATGTTGCAACAAAGTGCCATCATCATTACAGCCGGAAACATCAACATAAAACATGACAACGACTGCAATCGTTTCTTACCCTACTGTTTTGCATAAAGCTTCCTTTTCTTCGCAAGCATGCAAATCTCAACATTTTTTCCCCTAGAACTGGCAGCATTTCCTGGTTTTTCATTTTATTACTTATCATTCTTGTTCTGGGTTGTTAATATTGTTTCTGTATTCTTTTTTCGTCGTTTATTGTGTTAAATTTAAAGTTTTTCCAGAAAAAGCGCCCTCTGATTGACATTTTGGAACTAAAAATTGTTTTTTTGAAATTCCGAGAGCGCATCTCGTATATAGTCTATATATCAAATTTCGTTGCAATCCGTTCACCAGTTTGAGCCATATAATGCTGTTTATTGGGGAAGTTTAATTATAACCATCCTGTATTTTAGCAAACATATCTCAAATAGAGAATGGACAATTATGACTTATCTCAGATACTTATTGGCTTTTTTTTTAAAAAAAAAAAAAAGATCTTTCCTTGACATGACTCAATAGACGTTTCATAGTTTGCTTCTGAGCAACAAACACACTGATACAACAAGCAGCTTTATTTTGTGTATAAGATTCGATTCAGACGTAGAAAAAAGTTTTGTGACCTAGAATCTCATTTCTTTAAGATGAATATTTCTATGCATTTCGGCAGCTTTGCCAGATATTTTCTTTAGAACTTAGAGGAAGTCTGAAGGAATCTCTGATGCTAATTTTGTCCTTAGATATGACTGTTTGTCACAAACTTTTTTTTTTCTGTGAAGAATTTTTGTAGTTTCTTGCTGCTGAATTCATGTTTTAGAGATTTCTGCCCATTTTATCTTTAAGACAGTTCTTTTTACACAACTGAACTGCAGATTTCCTAAACAGTGGAAAAATATGAGCAATCTAAAAACAGTGTGAAACTGCAGATCCATGGAGGAAGCACACAGCTACTACATGCAGATTAGCATGTCCTTAACATGCCTATTAAAAATGGAATAAGCTTCAATGATTGCTAATAATGATATAAGATATTTAATAAAAAATATTACCTAAAAAAGTTTTAGGATTACTTAAACCAAGTTGTACAACTGGATTAGACATTATTGACTTATAAATTGGGCCATCTGGGTCTAGGCCTTCTTCAACGTCTTCAAAATTAGGCTTCTTATCACTTAGAAGCCAATCACACTGAAATATGAAATACAATTAAAGTAAAATTAAATTACAAAATTCCCCAATTCCATTTGATCAAAAAATAATAGAAACAAATTCAGTAGTAATGGTGCAAATCTATGTTTAAAAACCATTTCTATTTGGATTCATTTTTTTTCAAAAAGAAAAGCACTTATCTGATGCAAATTCTAAAATTAATACTAGTTAATAAACTATTATAATTATGATTTTCGATAAATTAGTTAATAGATTAAATTTTCTTTTAAAGTATTCATATATTTGAAATCATTTTACATGGTAATACAAGGTGGCAAACCCTCCAAAATTGCTAGCATTTAATTAAGAACAAAAAATAATTCCTAAGATAAACTTTTTATTCATATTTTGAAATAATAAAATTAACCTTGACTTAAATGTAGAAGAAACAACATCAGATATTGCATTATTTTCGAACATATACAACAATATGCCATATTACTTTATTATCAAAAAATTGCTTAAAAATGGAAACATCAAAGAACAATATTATATAATATACAATACAATTATACAATATTAATTTGAAAAACAACAAGGAAGCTCCACATTAAAGCAAAATTTTTATATCCATAATACTTCCCAGCAACTAAACATTGCATTACTGTAAAATATTTATTATTAATGCTTTATGCTAAATTAATAAAAAGAAAGTAACTAGATTGTTAAGAAGAAAGTATTCACAAATTTTAAAATCTTACAGCTGTATCTTGATTATTTCCATTTATTCTTAAGGCATCTAAAATATCTGCTTCAGCAAAACCCATTTCTTTCAAGTTAGCTAGAGCCTGAAAAGCATATTATATACATTTTTAGAAATAAATTTGCAAAACAAATAATGAATACCCACATACATACATAAAAGATTTTTAAAAAAAGGCAATTTAAGTTTTCTATTTCATTTTTAAGCAATATATAAGTATAAAAATCAAGTTAAATGGAAAAACAAATAAACCAAATAAAAAAGATTAAAAAAAGATTAAAAAAGGAAGAATCCGGATTCTTCCTTTTTTAATCTTTTTTTAATATTTTTTATTTGGTTTATTTGTTTTTCCATTTAACTTGATTTTTATACTTTTGTATCAGTTCATCTGTGTTTTAGAAGTAGCTGCATTTGCGCTCTCTAAATACTATGAAGTTTTTACCTGTTCCATTTTTGGTTTTGTTTGAATAGATTATAATTTTTGTTGCGTTTTTGAAATTGTTTTGCTTTCGTTTTCATTTTAGTTTAGTTTCCAAACTATTTCTTGCTTTAGATAGCTATTCTATGAATTTTGTAAATATATATATATATTTTTGAAAATGCATAAATATATAAAAATGCCAAGTATCTGGCTAGAAAAGTTTCTGAATCAGACATTAGCTATAGATGAACTAAATACTTCAATATGGATTTTTATGAGATTGTAAAATTAAAAATAATTTTTGGCCACTAATTTTGACCTTGAATTGCTATTTCAAATTTATGAGATAGATTAAGAATTTTTTTCCCCTAATCCTTCATATAAGGGGAGCTGAAGAATCAGCGCTGATTCTTAACAGAAAGAAAGTAATGTAAAATAAATGTAGATTTAACCACAATCCTGCAATGCATCCCTTCTTTAAAATCTCTTAATAGAAAATAGAAGAAAACAATCTCTTTCAGTACTACCAGAGCAACTTGAGTTTAAGTTAATTTACTAAAAACATTGGACTTCGTAGTACCTCTCAAGATTGAAAGTATATCTCTAAAAGTCAGCAAATCCAAAAGTTTGAAAAATGGATTATTAAAATTTTGATTCAAGTAGCAGCATCAAGAAGTTTGGTAAAATTTACACATAACCTGACAGTTAGAACAAATCCTACATTATAGCACTATTAGAAGTAGCCTTTGGAACTGGATATTCTTAAAGTTTAAATTTGATTTTTGTGAAAATATTAGAAGATAAGGGGTTGATATCCAAATCATTATATCAAGTACAGGTTGATAATGATACTTGATTGTACATAATATTTTTGTACTTGATATTGTCAGTAACCAATTATTTTTCAGTGAAAATGAAACTGGGGACTCCGTGGGTATCAGTTCTAACACTGGCATCGAGACTGAGTTGATACCTGTTTTGCAGTATCTGGAGTAGATTAATACTGATATTCAATTGCATCTGACATTTTTACCAGAAAATTTCATTTTTGGTACACTTGGCAACTAATTCCTTTGTCAAAATATATATTAAAACACTATCAGATAATAGACAGCTTTAAAAACTATTAACCTTTATTTAAATTGCTCCTTATCTATAACTTTAGTTAATTTTAATTTAGTGCTTTGTTTTTAAAGTATTTCACTCTACATAATACGCTAATGTATATGGTGCAGATATCCCTCTTATTACATATTGTTGAATGGCAACAGTCAAATATAAACAAATCATTGTGATAACATTTCAGATTACTTTATTAAACATTTTTACAGCTACATTTAGATCAACACTTCCCAAATTAATGAAGCTGCAAAATATTTTTAGAAATACTCTAGATTGGACTCACCAAAAACTCTATTCAATCAGAGAAAACAAGATAGAATAAATACACAAATTAAGAGATAGACATTTAAAGAAAAGAGATTTAAAAATTAAGAAAATTTAAACAAAGTTTAATCAAGCATGAAAGTAGACTGAACCATTGCATGATGTCTACTGCTAGGATTTATCTATCTTCCAAAACAATTATCTCAAAAAAAAAAAAACACTTTTTAGTATTATATTAAAATTTACCTTTTTAATGATATCAATTTCCTCTCTGTATAGTATTTTCTTCATTTTCAATAAATTATTAAATGTCGTAGCTGAATTGCAACAATTAACTTTTAACATTATGATGAAATTCAAACTAATCCAAAATTTTTTTTCAACTACTTACTTTTATAATTGTTAGGATTTTTAAAAAAATGCTTTTTTTGGACATTAATTCTGAAATATGATTTTTACTTCCACTTTTATTTCATAATGTAAATACTTTTTGATTTGTTCTAATTTATTCAGATAAATCCATGTTTTTCAGTCTTATCAGATAATAAGGGGAAAATTAATATTATACATGCAACTCACATTAATATTTAACAACCTAAAAAGTCAATAATCAGGGTGAACCCACTGTTTACCAAAGCTGGCAAATTATTAAATAGTAAGGATTATAAAACTTAAAAGACTAGTAGCAAAAGTAAAATTTATGTATTCATCAAGAAAAAATATTAATATTTTAAGTTTTAAAAATATAAATATTTTAAATATATATTTTTTAAATTGTTATATTCTGAAAATTCTATTATGTCCAATCCTTGATAATATATTTGATATTATGTTTCATATTGATACAAGATAACACCCCTTTTACTTTACATTTTATATTTCTTTGTGTTAACATAATTCAGTATTAACTTGTTACAAAATATCAAGATAAGATACTTTAGATTAGATTATTAGTTATTCAGTATTAGCTATCAACCATAGATGTGGTTGCTAGCTAATACTGAAATGATTCTAGATCAGGATTTTCTTTATTGAAAGAGGATTGCTGATACTGTGATGATGGCCTTGGATTTTACATTGTTTGATAGACAGCTGAGATGAGGAAATGAAAGGTTTTGTGGATATAGTTAGCATAACAAAAGGCAGATGTTCTTCATTGCTATGCTTCATTTGCCATTATTTAGTGTACAAAAGAGTTAAATCCAAGGATTAAAAAATATAGAAAAAAAAAAAACATTATGCATGCTTATCATGTCACTGAAGCAAGATGGTGAACAACACTATATCAACCTAATACTTTGTATCAAACTGATATAATATAATATGGTTAAAAACCAATGAGTGTGGAGAGATTATAAATCACTATCAATTGCATCTAGAAACCAATACTGATGATTTGTTCCCTGGATTAATTTTGTGTACCTGATGAGAACTATCAGGTTGATACAGTATCACCCAAACCCAGGTGAAGAATAAAATTTCTTCTGATAGAAAACTGATTATTTCATTTCCCACACAAATCTAAAAATTCACCTTAATATTTCATTCTGATTTTTATTTAAAAAAATAAACATTTTATAAAATTAGAAATATTTTACATTGAATTTTCATGATCAAATTACAGTTCAGAGAAGTACAATAATATACAGTTACAGTAGGAGAGAAAATATTGTAGAAAACATTCTGTGCCTAATCAATAGTGTAAAATTCAATGAGTTAATCAAATTTCTCAATACATCATTAGTATACAATATTACCATATTTTTAAACTTATAAGCTAAAACACAGTAATCCACAGATGCTATAATAAGAGAGTTCCATGTAAAACACAAGCTTATTATCTAAAATATTCTTAGGCAATATAGCTGAATCAAAATATTTCCTAACTATCCATATCTAATTAGGCAATAGAAGAAAAAAATTGGTGAATAATTGCTTTTTAATTCCTAATTTAATCTAAGACACAAAATTTCAGTCAATTTATTTTGAATTATAATAAAATTAATAAGGTAAATGCAATACAAAATAATATCCCATTTTGAAAGAATTTTGAAGTATAGTAAAAAATATAGATCACTTTTGTATTCCTTCGATTACTTTAAAAATAAACCAAAGGATCAATAAATTTTAAAATGACAACTTTTGATGTCAAATTTAGGCAAATAGATTATATATTCTAATTGAAAATTACTTAAGAACTTAAGAATAAACACTGACTAATAAGTTAAATCAAAAGCAAAATAATGAAATATCATTTGATTAGTTACAGAAGGAAAAACATTTATGCAATTAACTCAATTTGTAAATATAATAAATTAATTATTAAATATATCATGTATTTGAAAAATTGGAAATATTGCATTTTTAAGAATTTGAATATAAAATTTATTTATACTAATTAAGTTGCTAAGAATTCACTAACAAACAATTGTACATAGACTAAAACAAAAATAATTTTCCCACTTACATTCATATAAAGGAGAAAAAGATCAATGATTTATTACAAAATCAAAATGTCAAGATACTTACAGCACTACTAGGTCTAAACACTTTCCGTTTATACGCACGGAAACAGCGAATCATTTCAACTATTCTACTTTGCTCTCCACTAGATGCAGAAGTTCCTTGAGAAGTACTAGGTACTTCTGCATCCTGTTTTTGAGATGTAGATGCAGAAGATTTATCAGAGGAAGATGCTTTCTCAGAAGATTTATCACTTGTACATTTGTCCACTGCAATAACAATTTCTATTTTGAATTAAAGTAAAACATATCCAAATGTTGTTAAATTTAACATTTAAAAAATCAAGGAAATATTAAAACATTGTTTTATGTAGCATTTCATATCACATAGCTAAAAAAATGTTATATTTATTTGTTTAATAGATTTATCTCCTTTAAAAAGTAGAGATGAAACTCATCCTCTTATCTTAAGTGCAACATTAGCATAAGAACATTTCGCCCATGATAGATTTGATTAGCACAAATTCACAGTGGAATCGGATCTTAAAACTGTGATAAACTGAACATATTACATTTTTAATGTAAACCACATGCTTTATGTATTTAAAGATAATCTTGACAGATATACATATCTACAATGAACTAATGCAATAAGTAATAACTAATAAAAAGCTAGTGACAAATCACAAAAAAAAAAAAAAAACACTGAAATACTTTATGCTGATTGTAATTGATTCTCATAAATATCAAGATAATCACAATGCGAGATGTCAAAATAAAAAGACATTTGACAAAAATAAAATTCTTGCTACAGTAATTATGGAATGAAAGCAATTTTCAATCTCAAGCATGATCAGCTATATCGTTTTAAATGCTGCAAAAGTATTTGTTTAAATGTGAAGTACATCTTTATATGATGAATTGTTATTTGTAAAGCAATTTAAATATTTAGTTTTGTTTTATTTAGTAAATAAATGTGTATTTTTAATCAAGTTACTGTTTTATCAAAACTGTGTTTGCTACCTATAAAAGAATTTGCAGTACAATATATATCATCTACTAAGGTAATACTGCATACCAAGAAAGTATCTGTATTTGATATTCAATAATATAATAAAAGAAATAAAAATTGGCTGCAATATAATTTTTATTTGTTTCTTTTAAGAGTTTAAAGCAACTTTCAAGTAAGATATACAGCTTATTTTTATAACTCAGAAAATGTTCAATCATTTTAGTATTAAGGATAGTCAGTTATTTGTAATACATTGACTGTTCCACAATTCATTTGTTGTTCACACTTGCTATCTAATTGTGTGAAACCAGTCAGCTTCATGACCTAGGGGTAGTGCGTCTTTCCCACGATATGGACATACCGAGTTTGAATCCTGTTGTGGGTATGGTTGTTCTTTACCATGTTTTATATCTGTGAAGTGTGTGAAAGAGCCCCCCCCCTATAAAAAGGGGTTATGCAAGTGAGTGTGTGAGTATCATCTTCATATGAGCTAGAAATCAGATTTCTCCCCTCGTGTGCTCAGGGGCCTTTACTCTCAGAAGCTACTGAACAAACTCGGTTTAAAGTGCTGACTTCGTCAGCGAGCTTGTCTATGACAAGTGCCATAAGTAACAACAACATAATTCTATTAATGAAAATCAAATTAGATGACTTTTCTCTACTAGAATTAAAAGATTGTAATGATTGGGTATTCAAATTAGACAGATGGTCTGAATATTTGATGAAAATCAAGGCAACAAACATGCTAATCTCCTCATAATTTCACTAAATTTATATCCTAAAAATATTTTATAAAAGTTATCAGTGTTCATTAAGTTCATCAGAGTAGTTACTTCATAAAAGTTTGGATAAAAACTGAATAATGTATTTTAATCATTTTAAAATTCAATAAAACTAAGAACAAAAAAATTATCTAACAGTTTTGACTATTAACCTAAAATGACTTAAATAAAACTCTGCACTTTCATACAAAATATAGATAGACTAATAAAAAAAGTACTCAAGGAAAAAAAGTTGTAGCATGATAATCAATTAGATCATTATTCATTATAATTTACATGGGAATGATATCAATACAGTTTTTAAAAAAGTATAAAAGAAAATCAGCTATCTGAGTGGATAAAAGGCCTTTTCCATTTTTCATATTCAGTTCAAAAGTAATTTGTATTTATATTTTAATTAAACATTTATGGATAAAACGTTCTTAAGATTTCAAAAACATAATTAAATACAAAAACAAATTTGGTTCATTCACTTTAAAAACTAGTTAATTTTTTTTGAAAAGGTAAAAGATCAAAATAAAATAGTTGGATGCTCAAATGTGTTAAAAATTAAACATTACATTTAATGTTTAAGTATAAGTGTTAATTTAGGTAAGTATCTTAACACTAACCTAATTTTGATACACTAAATTTTGGAACAGAAAATTTTCTAACATGTACAGGAGATGAATTTGTTTTTGCTGCAGGTGTTGCAACAGGAGCATTAACATCATGTGCTGACTGCGCCAAAAGCCAATCCATTGCATCTGAAACATTGCTGAAAAAAGGGGAAAGAAGAAAATCAATTATAAATGCAAATAAAAGATGGTTAAAAAAGATTTGTAGGAGAAAAAAAGTTTAAACCCACTAAATTGGATTTAATAAATTAAATATCAACTATAATAAGTGAATAGTTCAAGTAGACAATACACAGAAAATTAGAACTGATTTCATCAATGGCAAATGATGTACTTCATATATCCATGCTTGTTACAATTATAAAATCTATAATATGAAACTAAAGATTTTATATTTTTTACTATTAACAGATAAATAAAATAAAAATATAGTAATAAATTATTTATTAAAGTATAAAAACTGCCTGCTATTATCATACTGTTAATTTGGGTTGACAGAGACAATATTTCATTTTCTTAATATTAATTACAGACACATTAAAAGCTATATATCCTTTTGGTCAATAATCCCTTCCTACCAAAATAAAACAGCTTTATAAGAAATATAATTAAAAATTAATGAAATCAAATTTTTCATTTCACACCTGTTTTGTCTTAAAGCTTCAACAGCTTGGTTCTCGCCAAATCCCATATCAGTCAATTGTTTTAATGACGCCTTATCCACAGATGGCTCATCTTCTTTTCCTTCCTCTACTTATACAGAAATATATTTCAGATGTTCAACATATATAGAAAAATAAATTTTAAAATAGAATTAGTATTTTAAATTTCATGTGCAATAAAATACAAATATTATTAAAAACATATAAAATACATCTAAATTAAAATGTTGAAGAAAATTAATTATCATAAAATTACTATTCATTAAAATTATTACAAACTTCCCTAAAAGTAGAACCAATGTTTTTGTTTCTTTATGAAAAGAAAAGAAAAAAATGTGGATATTTTGTATGCTATGAACGTCTAAACCCCTGAAGAGATTTTTTCTTTAAACTAAGAAGAATACAGAAAGTTTCAATGAAAGTTTTGTGACAATTAAATAATAATTAATATTTTTTATTTAAAAAATACTTTATATATAGAAAAAACATTTAATCATTAGTTTTACCATTTCTATTGAATGAAAATATAATACATAATTTAAATCCTTTCCTTCTGAATTGTCATTTGTAACTTTTAATTTAGTTTTATATCATTAAATTTTTTAAATAATAAATAATTTAATAAAAAATAACTTTTGGTAGTTTTTAAAATTTGTTTGGTACAATCTGTAATTCTTTGAGTAGCTATTTATTTAAAAAGTTATTTCTGAAATTGATATTCTCATTTTAATGAATAACATTTTGCAGATAATAAAAGAATTTTATATATTATACTTTATATAAAATCATTTTTAAAATAAATATTATATATAACTTCAACAAACGCATTTATTTATGTGATGCCAGCATTCAATCAAGAGATATATTCTTCCTTTCTCACATATGATTCTTTACATAACCATAAAAAGTTGATTTGATATTATTAAATTATAAGTATATCGAATTCCGCTCAGAAATACGGAAATATGAGAAAAGAAAGTTTTAGTGAAGGTTTTGTAATAATTAATCAAATGGTTATCTCTTTTATTAACATCAGACATGAAAATATATCATTAAATTTTGAAAAACAACAAGGTGCATATTAACTAAAGAATAATATAGCGAGGAAATATAAAATAAAAATTCCATTTCCTACCTTCTGCCATCTCTTTGAATAATGCTACAACTTCAGGATGATATCGCAGAAGCTTCTCAGATACTTTCACAAGCGAGACAAGTATTTTTCGAAGCTCCGTATGAAACTGGAAGAGAATTTTAAAAACTTATCAGAATTTAAAACTTAAATTGAAGCATCACACATTGTAATTGCAAATACTTTAAAGGTAACATACATCAACAGGCACTGATGGATTTTCAACAACTGCATCCAAATTTTTAGGATGTATACCACTGGTTTCCTTCTGTATGTCAGATTCAGTAGGACCACGACACTTTTCTTCTTTCTACATGATAGAAAATATATCACTATTTTGCTCATAAGGAATAAATCTGTATTATTAAAATCAGCATTCAAATAGCATTCAAATCAACAATAATATATTCAGCATTCAAATCAGCAATAATATATTCAACATTCAAATCAGCAATAATATATTCAGCATTCAAATCAGCAATAATATGTATTAATTTTAATATATATTATTGCTATATTTCACTTTGATTTGAAGCTATGAACCAATTTTCTAAAAAGATCCTTATATTTTGCTTTAATTTTCTTCTAAAATATGTCATATTCATGAAACTAATGCAGTTATTTGCTTCAATTTTCTTTTCATTCACAGGTGCATTATTTTGTAATTAATGAATGGATGAATTTACAAGATAATTAAATAAATTTGAATAAAAAATAACCTTTGATTAAATATTTAGCACACAAATAGTATTTCATAAGAATGTTTTATAATATAAGTTTAAAAGCCAAATTTTCTCTACTTAATAAATTAATTATTTGATTTAAAGTTGCTTGATTCCTTAAATTAAGTTTTAGTTTGAAACATAGTTTGAACACACAATGATGCAAACAATATATTTTTATAAACAAAATTATCACATTAACAATTAAAATAGACAATTTTTTTCACTAACTGAAAAAAAGAATGCATTATATAAAAATGGAAACTTCACAGTAAACAAACATATTTATTTGGATAATTTTTAGTTCTAAATTGCATGAGTAACTCCAATATCAAGAATGTGAAATTAACAATGGAAAAACGATTTTTCAGTCAAGAATTTTTGTTTCATTCAACAAAAAGATTTTTAAAAAAATTTCGTAAATCAAAATAAGTATAAATGAGTAAGAATGTGATTAATGAATTAGTTATACAGATCAATCTTATATTAATGATAAAATGATTAAATTAGATGATTAATCAACTGAATTATTTTTGAAACATGGTAAACTTTTTTTTAGAATAATACTAATTTAAGAGTTGTACTCTTAAATTTAAAAAAAAATAATCTAATTCTAAAGAATTTTTTTTTTAATTATTAAAAACTAAAGTTTCATCTACACTAAAACATCAGATACAATTTTTAAAAAAGGTAGAACAGTTTATAAATTTTGGTTGTTTACTTTTAGACCAATCAGATAAAATAGATTAAATATCCTCGATAATTAATGCAGAATATAATTGCTTTACATTAGATATATAGTACAAAATTGTAATTGAGTATTTGAAGAGTAATATTGTAAATATTTTACATTTTAAAATAATATGTTATTTTTTAATTACTTCCCCACTTGAAAATTAGAAAAGAACATTAAAAAAATTCAGCAAGTACTAAAAAAATTAGAGTGACTTTCAAAGATACCTTACCTCTTCTTGAGATTCCCCCATTGGTACTATTAAATGTCTTCTTTTCAACAATAATAGTTCATCTACAAAGAATTAAATAGGTGTTACGGGCATTTATATGTTAGTAAGTACACACAAAATTGAATTTTTTTATATATATAACAATAATGACGATTTACCATTCTCTCGAATTTCTTCATCTCGAATGGTGCTTTCATCTGGTAGAGGTCGATTCTGAGAAACAAGAATTAATTTATACCTATCGGAGACTTTTATACTATCTAATGGATTAAAAAAGTGACTTAATGCCATTAATTTTAATTTATCTATGGTAAATTCTGGTAAAACATCTACGACCCAATAGGCTCCAGTTGAATTAATTACGGTTATTTTCATCGTTTCAATACTTCCTAAAGAGGTATCGACGACATACATAACTGTAATTTTTATTTTCGCATGTAATAAATATGTATTACGGAATCCTGTACATATCTGTAAACAGCAATTCCAGAAACAGCTGTTTTTATTATTTTGCGCTTGCGCTTTTCGTTCAGAAATCGAAGTGCGAGCTGAGTTGTTTGTTCCCTGACATTTTAATAAATATACATTTCGAATAAATTTGTCATTGAAAAAAAAAAACATTATTCAGCTTTATTTGCAAAATTTTTTCATTAGATCCTTGTGATCCTTGGTGATCGTGTGATCCTTGGTGATATTTTTAGAGATTAATCGGTGGCAGGAAATCAATAGTACCCGAAAGTCGAATTTGTGTTTTAAGAGTGTATATTCCATTCGATTGAAACCAAAATTTGACACTAAACTACAGTAGTAGTCTCCAAATCATATACCAAATTTGATATATCTCGCTCACTGCGTTTTTGGGTTGTCGCGCTTACTTGCTTGTCATAGTACAGACCAAAAGAAAGTCAACTCCTTGACAAATTTGGTTCTAATTTTGACACGTATCGATATTCTAGATGTTTAATCTGAGTACCAAATTTTATCGATCTAACTCCCTTTGTTTTGTAGTTACCGTATTAACTTATATTCAGGCAAATCTCCCTCTAAATGGATTTAGCATAAAATTTGTTAGAAATCTACTAGCTTTTTACAAAGATCGTATACTAATTTTCATCTGTCTAGCTCATAGCGTTTTCGCGTTATCTTTGACAGAAACAGGCAGACATAATGCCATAAAATGGAACTCGGGAAAGTTTAAAATGTGGAGATTCGTCAAAATCTAGAGTTCAAATTTTCTGACAAATTACAATATTTTCTCTACATTGCGTTACGCAAAAGTAAGAAGAAAAAACTTTTTCTGAAAATGGTGAGATATATTTTATATCAAGTATAAAACTCATGAGAAAGGTTGGAATACATTCATAACTTATCTGGGAGTCATGAGTATTGATAAGAAACAATGCATTTCTGAATCTATAGAATGGCTGTGTAGGAATTCCATAGATGTTTTCTACTTAAAATATATAAAGTGGAGTTTTTTCGATTATCTCTGGAAAATAGAGAATAGTGAGGCATAAGTGATCACTAATGACACATCTAGAGATCATGAGTTTTAATATGATCTTAAAATTTTAGAAATAAGTCGAATGGCTAGGGTTAGTAAACTCTGTTGCGTTTTTTTTTTCTTTCTTTCTCCTTCTTTTTCTGAATTTGATTTTGTTAACATTCGTTATGTCATTTTCATACAGTCACTTTGATAATTGTAAGAAGACCCGATAGTTAATCCTCCTCTTTTTAGAATACCTACAATAAAGAAGATAATATCAAAATAATACATTATACAAATATGAATTTTAATAACACCTTTCTTCCCATAGATGTAACACCCGCCGCTCTAGGAGCGTGGTGTAGAAATAGGAGGTGAAAGGGGGAAGATATAATTAAGAGAGAAGAAAATCTGCGAAACAGATAGTTTTTGAAACACGATTAAAGAAATAGGCATTCCATTAATAAAATTTTTAACAAATCATTTAAAAATTGCTAATATAAGTTACACAGAAAAAATATATTTTAAATTTCACAAATGATTCGATTGGGAAGGAAGGGAGGTTAAAAATTGATAGATAAACATGAGGTTCTATTATAAAACATTTAGAAAACTGGATTAAGAAACTTTGAGTTTTTAGTAACTCTTTTATTTCATATATTAAGTGTTTGTAAACTACGATTTTGAACAATAGGGTGATTCAGCACAAAAATTCAAATATTTGAAACAGTAACTGAAGGTTTTCTTCAATTCAATGAGCAATCTATAAAAAAAGTATAGGAACCATTTTAAAGGAAACTCATTTGCAGAATTTTTTTTTAATTATTATTTCTTAAAATTTCTACGGAGTAAGTAAAATAAAATACAAGTAAACAATGAAATTTTTTTTATTTATTTGTACACTCACTTGCTACATTATACACATACATTACATTATACATTATATAAACTTATTTTCATTAGATTTATTACATTTTTTAATAAATCTAATGAAAAACGAAACAGAGCCATTTCATTGTAATTTTATAAAATGGAAATAAAAGGGAAAGAAAGAATAAATTATAATCTGCTAATCATTGATTACTAAATAAAGTCGTAACTAATAAAAAAACTGACGGACTTTTCGCAAAGAATTAATTACTTTATAAAGAAAAGCCGTGAAAAACTCGAATTAAGATCATAAATAGATATATACTGACTTTTAAGCAAAAAACATTGAAATTTCAAGCACAATTTCTCAAAAACATCACTGAAAAGTCTAGAGTTTTATTCATATTCACATCGTCTAACGCGCTGTTTATATACAAGATTAGAAGGACAAGTGAATATAGATGGTATATCATGAGCACAGACTATAAATTTATGCTTATCTGTAGGATGAGGAAAGTACCCATTTGGTTCAGGACACTTTACATTCAGCTCATCAGAAGTTGTTATTTCCTCTGTACTTGGTGGAAACGTTACCTCCATTGTTGTCTCGAATAGCGTTGGTTCAGTGATCTCACCTTCCTTGTTTTCTTTAGAAATGGTATGATTTGTAGAATGGGTAGAACTCATCTGAGGACTAACGGTTTGAGAAATAATTGAAATTTCACTTGAAGTCGTCTGTAAAGTCGAAGTTTCAGTAGTTGATTCCGAGGATGAAATTTCAGTTGTTGTTGACGGTAAGGTTGAGCTTTCTGTTGTTGTTGGTTCAGATGTTGTTGATATTTCAATAGTTGACAGTGTAGCTGCAATTGTACTCGTTATTGTTTGAGAAATAGTTGATGTTTCGATTGACTGAGATGTCGACTGGCCATCAGTTGGAGTTGGTTGGGTAATTATTTTGTTAGTGGTTTCTGAAATTCTCGAATTTGTCCGTTCAGAATCTGGATCCTGAGTAGAGTATGTAATTTGTTTACTTGATGTTGTTTTTTGAGCAGTGGTAGTAGAAACAACAGAATCAGTTACTGTCTTGTCCTTTTGATGATCAGGAGTAGTAGAAGTGGCAAAAGTTGTAACTGTTGATGGTACTTTTTCTGCTGTAGATAAACCTAGGAAAAGATCAATGAATCTGAGTCATTTACATTAAACTAGATGAATTAAAAATAATTTCAATGAGTTACTCAAGTGCACATTAAAGTAAGCATTTTTTTAAAAACTTAAATACAAGTCTATATAAAATAAGGAAAAAAAATTAGGAAATTTTTTAATTCGAGTGAATAAATTTTAAAGATGTGTGTTGTAAGACTAACTCATTTTAGTCACCTTCAAAATTGAAATCTTTTTTCAACAGTAAAGATTTAAAGTTGACACAAATTTTATCCAAGATATCCAAATACAGTTGCTTTAATATTGTTGTGGAGTTTTTGCGAAAACTGAATATTCATCACATTAACAATAATCTAATGAATAAGTTCTAATGAAATAGGGATGAGTGATATATCTCCTATTAAAGCATTGAAATTAGACACTTCAAATTTCCTAATTGCACAAAATTCCAAGATATATTGTTATGATATCCAAATATTGTATGGCTTTCAAGATATCGAACAAAATCACAGTGTTACTATACGATATATTCACAATTCAAAAAGTGATAGCGATATAATATCAACATGTGTGTGATTCACTAGGGTCATCATTGCAATCCTTTTCCTGAATCTTCAAAAGGTAACTAACATTGAATTAAAACTAAATAATTCGAGATAAGTCTCATTTATCTTTGATCAAAATCCTCACTTTTAAGAAACATAGACTTAATGGATATCAGAGTTAAACTTCAATGGCATTCGAATAGTTGGAAATTATTAGAGGTTTGTTACTCAGATAATAGAACGCTAATTGATCTAAGAATTTTTTTTAATATGTGTAATAGAACATCCTATTTATTTGTTGATTTTCACCAAAAATTATAATCTGCTGTTATGTTCTTCATCTGATCTTGAAAAGTGATACATACAAAATTAACTAACAATGATTGACCAGGGATCTGAAATTCCATATCTCATTTGTCAATCTTCAGAAGCATATATGGTGCAATAATAATGTGGTTTTCTAATTTGAAATTAATTACAATACCATGATGAAATTCAGCATATATTTAGTCAGCACTGCAATTGAAAAGAAGGCTGGTACGTAAAACGTTTTATCTCTTGATCTCTAGAGTTACTGTAATGTAGTAATATGTAAATTCAATGTATATCTTTTTTTTTACTTCCTATATTTTTATTACACATGAAATGACTGATTACAAATAGTTATGAATACTGAATATTCGTAAATTTTTTTTTCTTACTTTCGACACAAGTGTAGATTTTTGATGATTCACACTTTTCTGATGAAGGGTTGAATAACATATTCCTTTCACATTTTTTGCTTTTAAGTATACCATCGGAACATTTATAATATTCCTTGCAGCTTGTACCAGGTTTTAGAAATTTACCATTTCTTCTTGTACATTTATTATTGTCAGGTGCTATGAAAAGATTTACTATATATTAGTTCCATGGCTATCAATTTAATACATCGTAAACTGGAATTTTTGATTCTATAATAATTTCTTACTTTCAATGCAAGTGTATTTTTCCGTCATTTCACAGTTTTCAGTTGATGGATCGAACAATTTTCCAATCGGGCACTTCCTTTCTTCAGGCTCGCCATTTGAGCATTCATAATATTTCATGCAGTTTGTTCCTGGCTTTAAAAATCTTCCGTTTCTTTTGGGACATTCTTTTCTTTCAGGTCCTGTGCACAAATATATATAAAGATTGACCCTGTTTTTCATTAAAAGACTTTAAAAATGCATTCATAATGTGAAGTTAAACAGCAGAGTTTTAATATAGTACAATTTTAATAAAATAAAATTAGTATTTTTTCAGATTTCATTTCTTACTTTCAATGCAAGTGTATTTTTCCATCATTTCGCAATTTTCAGTCGATGGATTGAACAATTTGCCAATCGGACACTTCCTTTCTTCAGGCTCGCCATTTGAGCACTCATAATATTTCAAGCAGTTTGTTCCTGACTTCAAAAATTTTCCGTTTCTTTTGGGGCATTCTTTTCTTTCAGGTTCTATTCACAAATATATATAAAGAATCACTCTTTTCCCCTTAAAAATGCATTATTATTGCGAAATTAAACAACAAATTTCTAAGATAATACAATTTTAACAAAATAAAATTAGTATTTTTTTCAGATTTCGTTTCTTACTTTCAACGCAAGTGTAAAATTCAGCAGATTCACATTTTTCTGTCGCTGGATTGAATAACGTGTTTTTTGAGCATTGCTGTTTCTCAGGATCACCGTTCGAACAATTGTAATATTTCCTGCAATTTGTCCGTGGTTTCAAAAACTGTCCATTTTTTTCTAGGACATTCTTTTCTTTCTGATGCTACAGATGAATATCAAAAATCTAATTTAATGAATAAAAATGTATGTAATTTTTTTTATTTTGGATAAATAGCTTATATGATTTAAGTAATTAAAGAACTATTTAGTAAATTTCATCTCTTACGTTCTATACAAGTATAAAACTGTGATGGTTCACATTTTATTTTCGACGGATAAAATAATGTATTTTTCTGGCATCATTTTTCATTAGGTCTGCCGTTTGTGCAGTTGTAACATTTCTTGCAGTTTGTTCTGGGCTTCAAAAACAACCCATTAGGACTTGGGCATTTTTTCCATTCTGGTTCTATAGAAAAGTGGAGAGATAAAATTCAAGGACAGATGGAATGAATAAAACAAATCCAAGCAGAAAAAACACACATAAGGATAAAACATATTCAGATGGGTGATTCTTTACTATCACTCTGTCCAAGAACTTTGAACGTTTCATTTACTTTTATATAATCATTCAAACAAAATAAGATGATGCCAATTACCTAATATAGTTGATTGAATTGCAAGAAATATATTCTTTTTATTAGAATCCATTGTCTGAAGAACTGTTTGTCGTTGAAAGTAATAATAAGCATTTCTACCATTTTGGCGTTTGTCCCGTTGTTTTATCAACTATTCCTGTAAAATATATTATTAAAACATATCTTTTTGAAAAGATTTATTCTTTTTTCAACTAGTTTGAAAATTTCCTTTAGTTTTCAAAACACTTTAAGCTTCCTTTCTAAACGCATGGAAATGAATTATCAATTATTTTAATTAGGATATTCTTCATATTGGAATTCAATTTAACATTTCGTATAGATTGCGTAGCATAAAAGTTTAACTGGAAGAAGCTCCTGCTTCAAACAAGAAGCTCCTGCTGTTTGAGCAATATTTCATTCGTTCCATTCAAATAATAAACAAATTATGAAATGTAATCTTATTCATTTATTGGAATTTTTCAATCTTGGGAAGGTTTATGAAAAATGTTCTTCTAAGCAAAACGTGCGATTTAGTTAAGGAAGGATCCGAACAATGTTTAATTTTAATTGTTTCTAATGAATTCTAATTTTCTGTCTGACACACACACACACACACACACACACACACACACACACATATATATATATATATATATATATATATATATATATATATATATA
>JAPMOR010081792.1:805028-824783 GCA_026543865.1 Argiope aurantia
AAAAATTTAATAAAAATTAAAGGAAAATTGCGCGGAGATGGAAAGGGCAATATTAGAATAGTAATTCTTTTGAATTTTAACAAGATATAAATATTTTTTGTAGCATAATTTGGTATGGATTTAATACTGGAAAGCTCAAAAATTTCAATTACTTTCTGATAAATTAGGTTATTTAATTACGTTTTGCACTTTGAAAAGAGGACAGCATTTGTTCACACGCTTTAAATAATTATTGCTCCAAGTTTGGTTCAAATCGGTGCAATGGCTTAGAAGATGAGAGATAAACGAACCCGCGTAACTTCATACTATAATTACTTTTATTTGTAGTAAGATAAAATAAAATACTTCAAAAATAATTTGTAATAAAAGATCAAAAGAATTTCCATCGGAAATCAATATATTATAGAAACCAATAAAGCTAGACATATTTACAGATATAATAATTGAAAAAGGTATTAAAGAAAGAAAACATAAATAAATTGATGAACATTAATTCTGTTAGTAACTAAACATATGTTATCATTATTTTATTTAGTTATTCAGTTAATAAGATAAAAACTGTTAACCAACAAACTATTAAACGGCCACCTATACTTGATAACAGAATTAGATGACAAATCAAAACTTACCTCTTTTGATACGATAGGTGAATCGACTATAGATTGTTTATGTTAACCTTTAAGCTGTTGCATCTTATCACAATAAAAAAAAAAAATAATAGTGACGAAAAAGACACCAAGATTGCTTTCTTTAAATCACCTGACCTGATAAGATGGAGAGGGTTTGATTCATTGAAGAACAACCGAAAAACAAAGCTCATAAAACAATGGATTGAAGAAAAAAAGAAGGACTTATCTTCTAAGAAGAACCCTTATTTCCATTCATTTAGATAACAAATAAGTAAATTTCCTTCTGAATTAAGTTATAAGAATAAACCGTTTGGAAAATAGAAAATCATTTCAAATAAAACCAAGGTTAATTTAAAAGAATAATTTTAGTACTAGTACCTCGGACCAAATTCTACAAAGCATTGAATTGGAAATAGAAAGTGTAAAGCAAATAATGTGTTGATGCTTCTCATTTCTACAGATAAGCAGACGCTGTCTCAGTGCATACATGCCTGGAAAAACTAAGCCTAACAAATAAAATTTAATTCAGGACGTATTTACACTTAATATCTATATTTCTCCAATGTAAGTAAGAATAATTCTGATATTCAAGAATCTGTTATTTAGTTGTATTTTATACCTGTTAATTAATTATGTAATATTCACAGCAAAGAGGCAGCCATGTTCCACCAGCGGTGGAACGTAGCATTGTCACTTCCCCTTCGTTGCTGTGAATTTTTAAACTCTGAAAGACCAATTCTATGAAGGATCTTTTATTTAAATATACTTCAGCTTACTTGAATTTATTCAGTTTAATGGAATGACAGTTGCTGAAATTTTATTATTGCATTTTATTTTACTTTACTTTGCTTATTTTAAGTGAAAAAATTCGATAAGATGTGACGAAATGTAGAAAGAAGAAAAATACCACATTTATTAAGCAAACAATGATTTATGCATTAATTTATTAAGTAACAATGATGATTGCATTAAAAAAACCAATTATTGAAAACATGCATTTAAGGTCCTGGAGTAACAATATTTGTTTAATTATTAATCATGAAAATTCATTTAAAAGTCCTCCAAATTCATTCAATTCTTTAAAGTTCCAGAAAAAAACAACAACTTCGAACATGAATATTATTGATGATTTTTGTACTTTTAAAAAAGGATTTAAAACATCTTTATTGAAACTATTGAGTTCAATTTTTCAATTTCCATATCCGTTCATTTTTGCTCTTTATAATAATAGTTCAACAAATAATTGCCAACTTTTTGTCAATCATATTAGTTTTTCAAAATTCCAAATAGATTTCTTCTAAAAATAATGCCTTTCATCGATATTATCTTCAAATTAAAAAACAACAACAACAACATTTGGAGCAAAATATATAAAAAAAGGTAGGACTGAAAGCACAAATGTTAGTAAAAATATTTATTGATTATGTTAGATTATGTTAGACTACACATCTTTTTATTATTATTATAATTAGAGAACGATTATATGTATAACATATCTATCTGATAGTTTAATACTAATATCGTCAAAGAAACAAAAATGAGTGATGTTCATGACAGCTTCATATTCTTATAGGTACTAACTACAAAAACGATATTAATTACTCTATTAAGCTATATATGATTATTTATCTTTATCAATTCTTTATTTGACAAGAAATGACAAAATAACGTTTTCCTTCGATTGGGAGAGAACTTTTGTGTGAATGTGTTTTTTGTAGACAGCAGCAAAACAGTAACAAATTCAAAGAGGTATACTTAATTTTTTTTTGTTCCAAAGGAAAATAAAGGTTATAACTTCATTTAGAACTTGTTCCTCAGTTGAAAATATTTGACTACTCTTCTTACTTATGTGCTATTTTAAATATAATACATTATGCTACCTTTTTGATAATTATTGCTTTAATGGATACTGAAAAATATTTATTCTGTCGAAGAATTCTTCTCGAACGCAATGCTTCTATAAATAATCAACAAAAAAAGATACATCTCATGGAAAGAATACTTATTTCTAGGATGTTCTCTTTTGTAGCTCTAATATTTCCTGTGGAATTTCATCAACTTTCAAGATATCGTTTTCGAAAGATTTTAGAATACGCAATTACTCTTTGCTTAATTATTTATGCTATCGGAGATTTAAAAAACTTAATAAGTTCATTATGGTTTTTACCTCTAGGACTGGCATTATGTCAACTTTTCACAAATCTTTTTACCATAACTTTACGTCTGACTCTTCTAATCAAGCGCCAATCTATTTTCAATTTAATTAAGTGCCTTCAAGATGTCCATTCCGGTATACATTCTAAGAAATACCTCAACAGAAGATCTCAGTTGTTGGTTGGCATGAGTATTTGCTATATCCTCCCAGGAATTTCGTTGTGGTATTCTATTATTCTGTGCACTTCTGGCTGGGAAAAGGTTCTCAAATACCATATGGAAAATATTTCTTTTGGTTGGAGCTCGAAGAACAAGTGGATAAACTGTGGTATATACATCCTTTTTGATCATTTCATCGCAAATCAAGAATTTATACAAACCGGGCTAGTTGTCGTTCTTTGCTGGTATCTTTTTGGACTTTTAAAGATAATTGTAAGATCTTTTGCAGATACAGTTTATCAGGAACACGATCTGAAATCGATTCTCTTGTCGTACCTGAAATTCTCGAAGACCATTTATGGATGCATTTCGCTTTTGGAAGATGCTTTGTCTTTATTGTTGCTACTTGTTTACGGTTTCATGATTTTCTCGATCTTCAATGTTACCACATTCTTAATGAGTGCAAACTTCTCAAAAGTACCGATTTCGTTGATGATTAATCAAATAATAGTGTTATTAATAATGCTGATAGGATTTTATTCTTTAAGTTTCCAGGCAGTTGCTATACATGAAGCAGCAGAAAGAGTCAGAAGTTCATTATATCGCGTTGTATCAAAATCATATCCAGTCGACTGCAGAATTAAATATTTGCTGTTAACAATGGTGACAGAATTTCCATCTAATATAGTTATAACTGCCTGGGGACTATTTTCGCTGAAGCGTAGTTTTCTTGAAAGGACTACCAGTGGAATATTTACTTACGCAGTACTTTTAGGTCAGATTGGGAATGGAACGTCTATTAGTTATTAATCGCTTGTTCTAATCTTTTTAACTATTTAACTTCATCCTGATATCTGATTATTACAAAGAACTCGGTTTCTTATTGGATCAATGACAATTTCTTGAAAAGTTTAGTTTTAATTAGAAATAATTCATTTTATACTTTTATTTACTTCAAAAAATTTATTTTTTATTTTTATAAATATTAATAGAATATGTGTCCTTAAATTCTTTTCAATCGTGTATCTTCTTGAGTCTTTTATGTTTTTTCATGCCTTTCCTAAGAATCATTTCATTACATGATATCTTTGTTCACAAAATTCTAAATATATTCTAAGGTGTAACCTGAAAAGTACCTTCATTAATTGTATTAAATATAAGTTGCCAAATTATTAGTTACGATTATCTTTGATCTCTTTTAGTTAAGCTCCTATGTATTCTCTAATTTTCAGCTCTTCTGTTATGAACTGAGAAGTATTTCAAGGATGTAATTTTATATTATTTAGAATGTATAAAAAGATCATAGGCATGTGCGTAGTTGAGGAATATTTCAAGAATGTAAATGAATATTTATGAACATTAGTGTATAAAAGAATCATAGATATGTGCATAGATTAAGGAATATTTCAAGAATGTTAATGGAACATGAACATGCATATATATAAGGATCACAGGTATATGTATATACTCTTTAAAACAGTTGTGTGTTTGTAAAGCTTTCACTAGACTAGCCACTATTGATGTTTAACCTCATCATTTCATGTTTGCTTTTAGTCATGATTGTGTGAGTGTTCAAATGAAATTGACTGTTCACTTTCACAGTCGAAAAAATGAATCGACTATTCTAATGTCTTTAGTTGATTGTTGCGTTTAGGGTTAAAAAATATTTTTTTCCTTACTTACTTGAATATAAAGTTATCTTTTTGTTTCAGCTCAGATTGAACAAAATCATTTTCATTTTTTTATATTGCTGTTGCATTTATTTAACCAGACTTGTCTCACACTTGCAAAAATGCAATTTCGTAATCAATATTTTTCACATATTTGCTTAATGTGTTAGGCTTTTGCATATTTGCCTGTTCCCGATGGCAATACATTATTTTGATATTTTCAAAATTTAATAATAATAGATCAGTTTGATTAAATTTCCATTCTGCAACAATAGCACAAGTAAATAAATGAAATTTAGTATGTGAGTTTGTTACTAAAATTAAGTTATGAGTCAGATTATGTTTTCAAACTATTGATAAAAAAGCGCCCAAAGAATATTTCTCCTTCTCTATACTACACAGTTTTCATGTATAAGAGTCTGAAATACAACTCTGAGAACTCATGGAGTTCACGGCCTTGCCCTATATTTTCAACTTTTATGCTGGAGGGAAGAAAAATTATTTTTATTAAGGAATTTTCTAGAAAGTTAGATAGACTATTTCACTGGATAATATAAGAGTAAAAGCAAGATTTTAAAAATGTACTCTTAATAAACTGTCTTATTTCACATTTGTAAAGATGAAATTTTTTAGTTGATTTCTCTCTCCCTGCTTATATAGTTCTGTATTCCTTATGACTAAAAATATTAAAATATTGATTTCATTTAATTATTAATCAATTTAAAATTACACCCAGTCTGCACTTTCTGATTATAAAGTGGAGAAAAATTATTAACAAGTGTGTGTGTGTGTTGCTTATCCTCTTTGAATTGATCACCAATTCAAACTAAGTCCAAGAGATCGTTTCGCATGATTGTAAACTAACTCCCCCTCATTTACCATTTGCCTCACAGAGGCGCCAATATAATCAATTATATGAAGGAGAGAAGTGTCGGCCGAGCAGTGGCAAGAGGCATACATCTTTTCCCTTCTAATGAAGAAAAGACTTTTTATGTGGTCAGACCTTAGCCTAGATAAGAGCGTTTGAACACTCCTTGGACTGGTGCACACCAGAAACAAGCCTGGACACATACTGGCATACCAGCTATGCTCTGGGGGAATCCTCCATTTTGTTTTAGTTCTTAGTTTAAACAAGGTGTGGATCTCTGAGGCCTGCAGTCTAGAAGAGGGGGGATTGGGACTTAGGCTTCCTTCCTTGGACAGAGCATCTGCAATGTCATTTCCGTTGATGCCCACATGAGAAGGGATCCCCTGTATGCTAGCTGACACGATCCTTGCGGATGCAGTTAATTTGGAGATAATGTCTTGGCCTAACTTTTCAAGAATGTGTGCCAGTCCTTTAAGTATTGTATTGAGCTCTTGTTGTTTGTGAGGATTCAAATTTGGGAATTATCAGTCTCTAAGGCGAGGTTCAAGCTCTGTTAATAGAAAGAATTTCAGAAAAAAAAACTGAACTGTGATCTGGGTTTCTAAAACAATCCCTCGATTCCTCTCTACTTGATTTTAAAAATATTCCACTTCCATTTCTTCCAAAATCCGTTTTGCTTCCATCAGTGTAGATTTTCAAGGCTTTATTGGGGATATCACCAATGACCTCGAGGGCCAGCTGGCCCCAGAACTCTGGATGTTCGTTGTCTTTTGTAAGATTAATTCTCAAGTCTTCGTTAAAACAATATTATCAAACAAACTCGTTAGTTTCATTAGAGTAAAAGGAGTACATGGCTCAACATCCATATTAGCCGAAAATACATATTTCACATTTCCCCGAGTCGAATAATCCATATTTGGAATTATGCCCTTTTTTCTCTGAATACTATTCAAAACAGCCTTGAGCTAGACGGCTGACATTTGGTATACTAATTTACACCAAATTTGTTGATTTATTAAATTTAGAACGAAATCCATTCAAAGGAAATCTGCCTGTACGAAGATAACTACAAAACGAGGAAAACTAAATCGATAAAATTTGCTATACAAATAAACATCTAAAATGTAGATACTTATCAAATTTGAAACCAAATAACATTATGTAAAATAATTTAAATATATCTTGTATTCCATAGGTATTGTAAACTAGCAACTTTTGGATAAATTAATTTTGCCTCTATTATTGGTGGCTAATAATTTCAATGTAATATTTTGTGTAAATTGATCTTGAGGATTATCTCAGCAAAATATTTTTAAATTGCAGATTTTGATAAACTTGTTCTAATTTAGAAATGTTCCTTCCGTTCCTTGTGTTATGCATTTCCTTAAATTTTCTGTCTATAATTTTATACGTATGATTGTATCACAATATTTAAAAATGGAGGAACTTCAAAAAATTTTCCCAATTGCTTGATTTTAAACCTAAAGCTTAGTTGTAAGTAAAAAAAAAAAAACTTTTTAAAAGCATGCATGTTGCTGATACTTAGTCATCGAAGAAGAAATACGCTGAATCTTCATATCTTGATCAAAATAATGAAAAATGGTCAGAATAAAATGTTAGTATCAACAACAACAACAACAACAAATTAAAAAAAATCCGAGTTTTATTTCAATAACAAAATGTGTTGCAAAATACCTTTAAAGCCTTTTAAATTTTAACTTAAAATAAAAAGCATTGTATGGCAAAAATTGATACCATTAAAAAATTCACTTTTTAAATTTTAACATGATGTAAAAATTATTTTTCTGCTATAATAATTTTGGAAGTTATCGCGAAAAAAACGCCAAAATTTCGCTTCATTTTTAATTTTTTATAATTCAAAAAAATCTCCAAAGAGCACATTATTACTTTCCTAACTATATACTATGTACTAAGTTTGATAGATATAAGTCAACTGATCACCTGTTCAGCCTCAACACTCGCACATTCATCCCTATTATGAATAGAGTTTGAGATAAATTGTGTCTTTCCAGACAACTCCATGCTTGTACTCAAGGCAATTTTTATCAGAATTTTGACACAATACTGATAGGCTTTTACACATTAAAAAAACAATTCTTTATATTGGGAAAAAAATTTATTTCAGTTATCTACATAATTAAAACAACCATTGGCAACATCACATTCTACAAATTAAACAATATAATCTATTCCGCTCATATTATAAACTGCCATCGACATCTCTTCTCTGTAGGATTGAATATTAAATTGGGTGGGCAGGTGTATATCTGGATCTCGGATCCTGTGCAATCCAAAAAGCGTCTTTCATCCTTAGGATGTGGTTGCAGATCTTTGAAGCTGGAACATTTGACGATAGTGCCGTCTTTTTCTGTTAAGCACATAGAATCTTCCGGAAGACATCCAGTTTTAGAATCAGTTTTTGAGACAGTGTCTGTTCTTTCATCTGTTAAACAATCAAATGTTTAAGTAAAAATAGAGAATCAATCAATTTATGCAAATTTCCTTCATATTTTTATTTAAATTTTATTTTTGTAATTGATTTTTCAGTCACTTACTTATATACTAGAGATACAGCAATACAATATTATTTCTCCCAGAGCGTTAGTTATAAATTAGTTCATTAATGATAATTAAATTTTGATACCATACAAGAGGCGCAATCTGGTAAAGAATTGTGAAAAAATTGATTATAACTTTTGTAATATTTATGCTATTGAGTTATGAAATATATTATTGACTAAAATGTAAGATAAAAATAAAAAAGTATGTTAAAACATGTTTTTCTTTGTTTACTAAAAGAAAAAAAATTATCATAAAAAAAGGTTTTAAAAAAGTAATAAATGTTTCAGCCGTAGTAAGCAACAATTCTAAGGAAAATAAGCTTGAGTGAATTTGAATAGAAAGAAAATGAAAAAAAAATTATTAAAAGCCTAAAATGTATAAAAAGGAGGATTTATTGCACATTTACCATTACATTACGAAATACAGATTTTATTATAGCATTTCTATCAGTGCTTTATAATTTTTACGATGTTCTTTTGACCTTCATATTTTTTGGGGGAAAAAAAACCCCGAATTTTTTGTAATTTTCAGTACGTTGATGAAAACGTTTTTTTAAAGTATTTTCATTTTAATAATATTATTCATTCGTATTTCTGAAGCCTACGATTAAACGAATTAACGATCTCTTCGTAAAACGGGACTTTTAGATCAATAACAGGGAATCGTTTGCTCTTTTTCAAATTTCCCAGCAATACGATTTGCTACACCTAGATACAACTTTTGACCTCATATATTCTTGCCAAACTTCATTAACAGTATACCTCTTTCAATATTATATCAATCGTTAAGTAGTACTGATGTAATTACAAACTAATTAAGTTTAACAAATTAATACAGCAAGGGGAGTAACATTAATAGGCAATTTGTATCAATTTGCGTGCTGATGTAAAATAGTACTAGCAAAGTATATGCTTGATTTATATATAAAATGTTGAATTTCCGTTGAATACTTACGAATCTCAAAAATTAATATATAAGGATTTTTTAAAATTTTTGTTTTAACAAACTTTTATTTCAGTTGTTGTTTATAGAAATTATGTGTAAATTCAGCAACAGATAAAAATATTGTGTGACGATGATTTTGTGATTTCTTTTGCACCTTTCCTTGCTATATTTTATTTCGAAAATTTGCTACTATAAAATTGATATTTTTTGTTAAATTACCTGCAACAAAATTTTAAGAATTTGGAATTAATATTGAGTGTAGAAGTATCCCATTTAACTCATTCAAAACTTTGCAATTCTCTTTGCTTCGTTAAAAAAAAAAAAAAAAAAAACCGTAATAACTTATTACGCTGACTAACTTTATTATCACGTTCAACGTTCCAAGCTTAAATATTTATCTAAGGAAAAAAAGAAAACATAAACTGATTTATTAATAATAAAAGACTTTTATGTGATTCGCAATGAGCTTTAAGTCAAAAATTTGATCTAGAACAAACACTTTTTGTAATTCCTGCATTTTTATGAAGTCTTTTCATCATGCAAGGAATGCATAACAAAGAATAAATGATATTTTTTCATGGAAAGAATTGTGTGCATTATCAGCATGTTTATTTATTTTTTTCCCCTTTTGCGTACAGTTTTTTTTTCAAAACATACAACAAAAATTATCTAGTAAGTGACAAATTTATTGTATTTAAAGCGCCTTTGCCAACCAGTTTGTTTGCCGGGAATATTGTTAGCATTTAATTTACGTTTTTAATAATTACATTAATTATAAAATTCATCTTATAAAAATGTAACTGTCAGGGTAAATAAATCTTTCAATTCTATTTTGTTTTTCTTAATGTACATAGTACTGTAAGTTTACTGTGAAATACACTGTAACTTCACTTTCTTAACTTTCTGCAATGGAAGAGAATCAAACTATTAAATATTTAATGAATCAATAAAAACTGTTTGAATTTCTTCGTAAAAGTAGAAGCATCTTTAAAAATTATGCAAAAATAAATAAATAAATAAATTTTTTAAAAAATACTTTCAAAATTTAGAAAAAAAATGCAAAACACAGAAGTTGAAGCATCACCATTTTTTGAATTTTAAAATTATGAAAGAGAAATTTGTGCAATAATATTTTATTACGGAAAAAAGTCAGAGATTCATTCAGTTTCAATCAACCAAAATTTTAAACAAAGCCCTCAAGTTGCATATTTTTACTCTCTAAAGTATATTTGTTCCGATTGTGTTAGCTCTAAGATAAATGGACAGGCCTAAGATGAGCAAATACACATGCAGACACTCAAACTCACTTTTCTGTATTATTTACTAGCCACCTTTGGCGACCAGCCGGTTCGCCAATATTAATGTTTGTTAAAATTTTTATAATTAAATATTTTATGCAATTCCTACTTTAATAGCTTCTTTATCAAAATATTTTAAAACTTCAAATTTTAATAGTCATATAATTCACTCATAATATTATAAAGGCATTCAGTTATAACGTAATACGTATCTCTCTAATTTTCTGTTAGCTCCCGTAGAATTTATGCTTTAAATTAAAGTGGAAAGAATTAATCTGCAATTCATATAATAATATTTTTTACTGAAACAAAGCATTTTTTAATAATATGATTACTGATAACAGAGTCACTGAGCGTTTAAACTTAATGGGCACTAAAGAATATCTTTCTTAATTTAGGTAATATCTCAAGAATTTGTCAACAAAATTTTCTCAGATTCATCATGAACAGATTGATTAATTAATAATGTTTAATTTTAAATGCATCAAACACTAAGAAAATAAAATGAATCGTTTAAAATAATACATCGAAAACAGGTTTTAAAAAACTACTTAAAACACGATGTACTTAAAACTATAAGCATATACAAAAAATATATAACTAACATAAATACAATTTAATTACAAAAGCATGCAACTAACCTAAAAATAATTTAAATCATCCGTTGATAATGGTTGTCATGTCAACAATCAGAACACAATGCGCATGTGTGAATTTTCAACGCCATTTACCTTAACGCAAATGCGTGCATTTTTCTACGCCAGTTGGGGTAACGCTATGCAGATTAGAAATTTTTAATTTCCTTTATTCTGTTTTATTTTAATTCAAAAGTACTTCAGAATGAATCTGAAAGATCGATTAATTAACAATGTTTAATTTTAAATGCATCAAACATTAAGGAAATAAACAGAATCGTTTGAAATAATCAGCCGAAAAATCTTAAGCCTAGCCTCATTAGCGTGGGAAAAAGGAAAAACTGAAGCCTTACTCATTTGGCGGTGGGGAAAGTGAAGATTTTTTTGGCGGAAAAGTTAGTTTTTAATTAGTAATTAAAATTCTAATTAAAATTTTAAAAAAGGGGACCCCAGGTGCACATTCCTGACCTCCAAGGTATATATGTACCAAATTTGGTAGCTGTAGGTCAAATGGTCTTTTCTGTAGAGCGCCAACACACACACACACACATTGAGCTTTATATAAATATAGATTTGTAAGATACATCATGCCATTGTACCATATAAATATTTTTTGTTCGATATATTTCTTCAGTTGTCTGTTTTGGTTTGTTATATTTCTGTGTAGATAGAAGCCCTTAACAAAACAGTTTTTACATGTCAAAGTATATTTATATATTGCTTATATCACGCAAATAACAACTTTTGGGAGGCAAAAGAGACATCGTCCTCTTTTTCTTTTTTTAAATCCTTTTTCTGGGACATACATTATAGCTTTTCATGATTATTAAAAATACACAATTTCTTGATTTTAATAAAAATATAATTTACAAAGTTAGTTTTTAAATTTTTACTTTTAATTAATTATGTTTATGACTTACATTCTTGAGTTGCTAAGTTTACCAATTTGGTAGAAACATCCTCCGTATCTTTTTCCTCTGTCGATACTTCTTTCTTTAAATCTTCTGATCCATCAGTCGAAGTAATTTGTGATGAAATCTTGACCCCCACCTTTTCTGTTGTTGACAAAGTTTCAATAAATTCCTTTGTTCCAGAAACATCCTTAGTCACAACGTTGGTTTCTTGCTGCTTTTCTTTTCTTTCAACAGTCGGCTTTGCAGTTACGGTACTACTCTCTTGTTTTATTTTTCTCGTGTTGTCTTCTGGCACCGTTGAAGGGCTTGAAATTTCACTGGTGGTTGACTGACTTGTTAATGTGACTTCCTTGAAGGTTGAGGAAGTTTTTTGTGGAACTGACGTGACTTTCTTAAAGGTTGAAGAGTTTTCTTCTGGAGTAACTTTTTTGGAAGTTGAGGAAGTTTCTAGTAGAGTTGATGTGACTTTCTGAGATGCTGTTTTCTCTGATGTAACCTTCTGTGTTGCGATAATCGTGGTCATTTCGAGACCAGAAGTCGTTGACTTTTGAACGGAAGTTGAAGCAGATGTAGTTTCTGGAGCATCACTGACAGTTTCTAAAAAGAAAGAGTAATACTATAATGAACATGCTTTTCGAATAAGATAAAAGAAGCTGTTTGAAAATGCGTGAAAGAAGAGACAAAGTCACAGTCTTCTGTGTTAAAAGAAATTATACTTTCTGATGTGTAGATAATCATTTTAGTGGAAAATAATACCAGTTGTTGAGTAGATTCACAAGGAAAAACCATGATAGTGATAATAGATTTTGAAATAAGATACTGATAATTACTAAATGCAACTACTGATAATTACCGAATTTTGATAGTTGAGAATCATGATTCTTAGGTCATAATTCGATTATTAGTTATGAAAAACTGCAAGATGCAGTACAGAAAATAAGAATGTCTTTCTATAGATACATTATTTGGCACACAGAAAGAATATAGTATTTGATATATTCGACAATGCTAAAACAGTTTTGGGATAAACAATACAAATAGTCATTCTGTAAAGCTAAAGCTGCTATGAATGAAATTTGTAGTAGAAATGTAGGATAGAAAAAACAGAAGATTAAGAACTAGTAGTATAAGATGGTTCTTTTGGACGAATATTTCATAGGAAAACGGGAATTAGTTTTGTTGATGAAATTTGTATGTTAAAAATATTTTCAATTTATAAATGTACTACGTTAATACAGCTTTTCCGTAATAACTGGTATAAAAAAAGGGGGGGGAGGCCAAAGAACTTATGCATTGCTATACTCACGGGGAAGAATTAAAAAGTATAAAGATACATGATTTATTTTTAATTTCTCTGAGTATTATATTTTTCCTTATCGTATTATAAAATTTAAGATCCTATTAATTGCAATAATTATCTCTAGAATTTATCAGAAAGTGTTGATTGTATTCTGACAATAAAAATAAATCTTATTAATAAAAATTTGTTACTGGCTATCAGAAAGCTTTACCATTTAGGTATCTCAAAGACTATATTTTTAGCATACGAGTAAATGTAAGTGAACTCATTATATTGAGATAAAAAATATTTAAAGACACTGTCAAAAAAGTATTCTTTATAACTAACTCATTTCATTAACTGTAACAGTTTTTCTTCTATTTGTTTGAAAATGATTTATTATAATGTTAGTAAGTATTATTACTATAATATTTTGGATAAAAGCGTGTATTTACGAAAATGTGTGGGAAACAAGTGAAGAAGGGTTAAATCTTAATATTTTGTTTTAAATCAGTTTTATTTAAAATTTAAAAAAAAACTCATCTTATTTGCGAATGCTGAACCCAGTTCTGTTGGTTGCAATATCTGTTTTCATGCAAATTTTGTAATAAAGTACTTAGATTTTATTTTTAAAATTTTAATTGCTTTTGCCATTTTGTTTAACATTATTTTAATTAAAATTTTCTGTTTAAAAATTTATGAAATCAATTTTCTTGTAGGTAATTCTGAATTAAACGTTTTGTTATTCCAGTTTACAAGGGGTGTTCAAATGAAAAGGTACGAAACGACACTGTGGATATAAAAGAAGACTTTATTCAAAGTATACAGCATAGACCTGAGCACAACGACCCCATTGATTAATGAGCCGATGGATTGCTTGTTCCCAGAATTCCCGAAGTCATGACGGGATCCAGTCCTTCACAGTGCCCTTGAGTTCGTCGTCTGAGCTGAAGCGCTTCCCTTTCAGATGTTTTTTTCAGGGGACCAAATACATGAAAATCGCAGGACGACATGTCCGGGTTGTAGGGGTATGGTCCAGCTGCTGCCATTTGAACTTGGTCAGTCCCGCGTGTGTGACCCTGGAGATGTGTGGACGCGCGTTATCATGGAGCAGAACCCCACCCTCCGTGATTAGACCCAGTCTTTTGTTCTTGGTGGACTTGCATAGTCTTCGGAGTTTCTAATAGTACACATCGAAGTTAATAGTTCTTCTGTGCTCGAGGAATTCAGTAAGTAGCGGATTTTGGTACGGCGTTCTTTATAAGAGCCTCTGCTCTCTCCTGCACATGCGAGCGTCCGCGCATGCTCCGATCTACGCCGATGAATCCAATCGCATCCCTAGATACCTCGCTACATTCTCCCTTAGTGGCATAGACAAATATGTTAACGGTTACGTTGTTACGACGTTTCGTACCTTTTCATTTGAAATCCCCCCCTTGTATCCTAATATTTATTATCTAAGAATTGTTTACATAAAATTAAATTAAGATCAACAAAAAATAGATGGTTTGGAAAACGTGAAGAGAAAAAAAGGGAATAGATTGCAACTTGCTTTGTATAACTGTCCTTGAAAACTTTAATTCAGCCCTACAGACAATCTTTAGCACAATTTCAAATAATGAGTCTGAAATCCATAAAAAAATTAATGATTCCTAACTGCTTAATAGTGATTTTGTTATCATGCATTAAGTATCTATTTTAAGGCTTATTTGTGTAGATTAAAAATGAGCTGAATTTCCAAAATCTTGTATTTTTTGCTTCAAAAAATAAGAAAAATGCAATATATAATTCCATAATATAATCTGAAGATTCTAATACAGTTCCCAATTTAAGCAATATTTTTGAACATGTCTTATAAATATAGAAAGAAGATACACACCATAAGGATTGTGTCTCACTCCACAGTAAACGTGTTCTTTCGGTGCGCATTTTCCCAATCTGTTGTCGAACAGGAAACCTTTCTGGCACGTTCTGAGACTTGGCTTCTTCTGTAGACACTCATAATACTTTGAGCAATCTTTCGAGTAGGTAAATGAGCCCCATACCTTCGGGCATTCGTAACCATGTTCAACTACATCTGAAAATATTTTCACAACATTTTGTAAAAAGGATTGCATAAGTTATTTTTTACAAAATTTTAATTTCATACGTTTTATTAATTTTATCAAAAATGAAATTCAGTATTGTAAATTCTACACACTATATAAGATTATTTAATGTATTCTTGTGCGTCATAATTCCGGCGATATATACAGATTTTGAAAAGTAAGCTGCTTGATCATAATTTAAAATTATTTCATTCATATTGTCACGTCTCATTTTCATTCAAAAATGCTTTAAAAGAATTCTAATTTACAATTAAAGACTTAAAGATGTTTGTATTCTATGAATAATTATATGGAAACGAACTGTAAAAATTTTACTCTTCATAATTTAAATCTTTTTATTAAGTTAATCTTCGATAATCTTTTGAACAAGTTAAAAATTGAAACTTTAGAATAAAAAGACAAAAAAATATGATCAATACAGTTTTTTTTCATTGTCATATTAACAGATGTATTAAGCGTTTCTTAGGAGAGAAATATTTTCATGTCATTCGTTAGCAAAAAAAAAAAAAAAAAAAAAGTATTTATATAATTGTTATGAAAATTTACTATTTCAAACTTACTTTGTTTCAAAATAATTAGCGAGTCGAAAGTAAAATGTACATACATAAAAACATATAAAAAACGCATATATTTATAGATATACACTTATAACAAATGTTACAGCAACATATTGCAAATTAATTATAGATGGTTCAAACATCATATACGAGGAAGTAAAAAATATATTTGATACCAGCAATTGGCAAAAAATGCAAAATTAAATAATCTGTATAAAACATATTACAATACACAATATCCTCTTAAAGTGTGTCACTTTATTTTAAATAAAATTGTGGATTTATTAAAAAAATCGGTTGCCTCAAACTATTTTTTTTTATCTCTTAGCTTCATAAAATGCAATAAATACCAAACGATTACACAAAACTACACATCATTAATAGATATTTAAAAGAGTTATTTCTAGGCTGTTTAATTTAATTATTTCTAAGCTGTTTCATCTTTTAATAATAAAAAAAATTGCACAAAATACTATTGTATAAAATTAATTTTTATACCAATTTCAAATTTTAAAAAGTTATGTTTCTAATGACACCAATACTTCATCAATATAAAAATCTAATCAAATTTTAATATAAAAATGTTCCTGGATTCTGGCAATATTAAAAAAAACTGTTTACATTATTTTCAGCAATAGCAATATTTTCACTGTTGAACATAAATTAAAAATGTCTTTATTTGTCCTTCAAATATTTAATCGCACATTATTTTTTTTTATTGTTAAATGTTGAAGAAGAAAGATTTTGTTGAATGAAGTATCTAATTTTATATAAGAGATTTAATTGAAATTATAAAATAAATAATATTCCCTGTGAATCAATTGGCACCAAAGACAGTTGTTACCATAAAACAAGAACAGAAGTAGAGCATAATCTCTATTTAAGGAAAAAACAAGATCAACCATGAATACCGAAGACATTAATTTTAGCACTAATGAAGATAATATAGTTTTATTTAGTAATGTGTTGTTCTCAATTTATCTCTGAGTTAAAGTTAATCGTTAGGATATTTTGCTTTAAGTAATAACCGATTGTAGATACATTTATCAGTGACCGTAGTCATCAATATAAATCTAGCTATTGTCACAAATACAATCAGTTACTATTAGTATCTAATTATTACAAATTGCAATCTAAGTGACAACTCTATTTGCAATACAACAATAGATCTGATTAATTACTTTTGAATCATTTTATAAAAGCACCAAGATTGGTCTCCCAAAACTTTCTCACAAACTTTTTAATAAAGGTGTAATCGCCCTTTCTTCCTATATAAAAATTGGAAATCTGGGGCCGTGCAAGATCGTGCAAACTACGAGGAATAAGATTTTTTTTTTCAGAAACTCGCACAGAAGCAGTTTGTGCCTCATAATATAGTAAAAGCAGTATATTTATCAACTGATTAAATCTAAAATTTGATGCAGAATTGCAACTTTAGTTATACAACTATGTTTGCGTCGTTGCATTTTGTCATTATCGTTGCCTTGCATTTGGATAGAGGCTGACAAAATCCATGAAAATGGATTTCTTCCAAAATTGAAAAAAATCTACAAATTTGTTGTAAAAACATATATAGAATATTTGTTGTAAAAACATATATCTAGCTTAAATCGTCGTTTAATTATCTTGTTCACAGACAGAAAGTTGTAATTTCTAAAACGTGTATTCATATTCGAGAAGATCTGAAACTTGGAGATTCGTTAAAATCCCGAGTTCGAATTATTTGACCATTACTATACTTTATACTATGTATAAGAGAAGATAAAAAGAAAATCTTTCAAATATTATTTTCATATATTTATATATATTGATGCTCTTGAATGTCTACTTACCAGTTTTATCAGCACAGACTGCATCAATGGATGCAATACATTTTCTCGAAATCTTGTCAAACAATTCGAAAGGTGCACACTTCTTAACCCTTGACTTCCCATTCAGACATAAGTGGTATTTCGTACAATCGTGTAAATTGGGATATTTCCCCCAAGGATAAGGACACTTGAAATGCTTTTTGTGCTTGATGAGATGACCTGTAACAAAAGTAAATATCAGTCTGAAAAATAGAAACCTTTTTCAACATAGTTTAAAAAAATCCTTCATCTATTATGTACTAGCCGCCTTTGGCGACCAGCCGGTTCGCCAATATTACCGCTCGCTACAATTTTCAATTAAATATTTTAAGTAACTGGTCTCTTAAAGGATTCTCAAACTAAACATTTTTAATCTTCAAATTTTGATAGTCATACCAAACTTATACTGTTGTTTAGATCGTTTCGTTCAATTTACTCTATATAATTTGCTAATTTGTTGTCATTTCCGGTAAAACGTCAACTTTAATTTAAAGTGAAAATGATGAAATTGCAATTAATATAAAGATATTTTTTAATAAAACCAAGCGTTTTATTTTATTTATCATCTTTATTGCTATTTATTTATTATTGAATATTGAATATTATTATTGAATATGAGTATTGCAAACAGAATATCTCGGTATTTAAGTCTTATGTAAACTACAAAATATTTTTGATAATTTATGTAATATCTCAAAGAATAATTCAACAAAAATTTCTCAGATTTAGCATAAAATTCAGTTTTTAGTTTTGCTTTCAAAAGGATTGAAATGAAATCAATAATAATATTTTGTTCCAGCCTATAAATATATTTCAAAAATTATGAAATCTAAATTTAATGTAGTAAGGTATCATATTCTGAAAAATATTCTGGACACACCAAATTTTAAATAAATGAATGAATGTTTCTATTTTTCACAATCAACTAAGACTTATTTATGAAGTTTTGAGTGTTAAAAATTTAGAAAAACTCAACATTTTCATAATCTTAGGCTAATTAATCTTGAGAAACCTGCGCGCTGATTGGCGTATTTTTTTTGAAACGATCGATGGAAAATCTAAAATTATCCTTTTTTTTTATTGAATAGTGATATTCAAATTTTCATAAATAAGTCAGTTTAAGTGATTGATTTAGTTAATTGGAAATTAATTCTTTTTATTTAAAATATTAGTGTTTCAAGAACATTTTGTTATTCGTGATTTCGGCAGCAGAAGCTTTATGTAAAATCAAAAATTCGTTATTTATTAGAGCATTTATTGAATTAAGTTACATAAAATATAATCATTTTTCTATTTAAACCATTTTAGTAAATCTGCTGTGTTCGTGCGTCAACAAAAATAGAATGCAGACAAACTTATTATGAAACTAAATCTTATTACATTATAGATAATATTATCAAATTTACATCAACTTATTTTCATTCAAAATTCTAGCATCGTTTTTAAACAACAAATTAAAAGTTCCAAAAATATCACTGTTGCCAATCTGAATTTCACAACTATTTACAAAATAAAATTTATAATTATTAAAATAATCGTTTGCTACTTTTAAATAAAATATTTACGATTTATGTCGCAACAGATCTGTGTATTACTAAAGGTTTACAAATTAGCTGTGTGGCCCTGATTTGAATGGATATCCTGTTCATATTAAACAAAACTTGCCTTAAAATAAAACTGATTTATTGGATTAATAATATAGAGAGTGTAAAAGATCATAAAAGAATTTTTCTTGAATTTATTTTTTAGAAAAAATAATATTTCATATTTGTTTCATTTCCTACAGACGATTTCATTTCCAAAAAGATTTAATTTATTTTCAGTTAGAGCTTTAATCAATGTGATGGCAACACTTTGAAAAAAGCTATTTTTTTCTCCTGAATGCGAAACGTGCTTAATCCTCATTTTTATTTTTGACGAAAAAAATTATTGAAAAACATAGTTAAAATATTTATTTAAAAATTCATTAAAAATAGAAATTTAATTTTAAGATTAAAACAGTAGTATCATTTAAAAGATAATTTTTTTTATCTTTAACTTCATGTAAAAATCTTTTTTGTGCGGTAATATTTTCGGCAGTTATAGCAGAAACACGTCAAAATTTCG